>JARHVA010002763.1:1647500-1700000 GCA_037957365.1 Torreya grandis | reverse complement strand
CATCCCTCATCATAACTAATCACTTCCTCATCCCTATTCACTCCTTCCTCATCCCTAATCATTCCTTCATTGACCTTAATTGTCTCTCATCATCTCTAATCACTCAGGATTATCATCCCTAATCACTCTTTCATTGATTATCACCATCCCTCATCATCCCTAATCACTCACTTCTCATCCCTCATAATCCCTAATCAATATTTCTTCATCCCTCATCATCACTAATCACTCCCTCATTAACCCTCACCATCCCTTAACATCCATAATCTCTCCTTCATCATCTGGCATAAGTATATACTCTAAAGATACCTTTTATTCCAATCATATGTTGTTTAATCCATTATAATAGAAATTAACTATTTTCTAATACTTATGTTGTCAATTCCCATTTGTGATAGTCAATTTTATTACTAAATGAATTGGATGATCTTCTAAATTTATAGTAAAGTAACATAAGTATTAACAAAAAATAGTCTAAATTTTAATTCATTGAATTATCTTTGTTGTGAAGATGACTAAATGAAACTTTATTTGGTTCCACCTTTAGTAGTTTGGTTTAAAAGATAAAAATTAAACACAAATATCTTGTATAATTTTCTATTTCTGAGAAGATTTGAATCAGATGCAAAATTATTTAGTGTTTCCCATTCATGTATGACTTGAATCTTGGTTAGGTTCACACATGCACTCCTTGTGTGTGTAATGTGTCAAAAATATTTTATCTCTTACATGAAAAAAGAACATTTATTCATGTTATCACAAAAATATGTTTCTGCAAAATGTGAAACATTAGTTCAACATGGTGTAGACGTTCATCCCATGTTTTCTAAACATTAATATGTCATCAAGGTACATTAAAAAAATTACATAGATAAAGGGCTTGAGGATGTCATTCAACATCTTAAAATGAATGAATCTGTTGTATGATTTAACCTAAAAGGAATAGCCAACTAGTCAATCAATCCTTAATTTATTTTTTATACCATATTCCAAATGTCTAGAGGTCTAACATGAATATTATGATACTCAAACTTAATATAAATTTTTTAAAAGACTTATAAAGAATGGATATGGAAGAAAAATTCCATAATATTTAAATGAGGATAAAAGCTCTTCACTTTAATCTTGTTAATATTTTTTAATTGATTCACAACTTTGGCACAAACACAATTGGGCTTCTACAAAGTAATGATTTGGACATGATGTGTCCATTATCCATGATTTCATGGATCTACCACTTGATCTATTAATTTTATATAAATGATATGTTGTATAAGGAGGTTTTAGGTAGAGGTAGTTAAGGGATCAAATCAATAGTATTGTTTAGTGTATGGTATGCAAGAACTTATTTAGGTGACTATATGATATCTTTATATTCATCTAGTTTATGGTTCAGTTATTTTGTCTTTGTTATTATTGGATAAACCACACTATGATATGGTGACATAAGGATGACATTAAATTTACTTATTACCATTAAGATTATACTTCTTACTAGAACTAAAAATATTCTTGCACTTCTTGGAACTAATGACTGAAAGCTTACGAACTAACTACGATATATGGTATTTCACATCATGAAAATCTATCACAACATTTCAAGGATTTAATTCATAGAATACATGTCAATGGTAAATACATGGTTGACCACATGTAAAATATCACACACTTATAATGGTGAGATGTCACAAAGGATTGCATCTTTAAAAAGTTTGATTTTGTACATCAAGTGACACTACTAGGTGATCCATTTCTCAAGGCCTACACTATGCCATACACTAGCATATGGTTATGGATGATGTATAAATTTCAAGTTAAATTTTTGAAAATATTATTTAGGATAAATTAAATTCTTATGACTTCCATTAGAAATGATGAAGTATATTGTCTCACCATTGATCTACATTTGTTAATGAAATAATATTTTTAATTCATATAATTTCTTTTTGGGGGAAGTAGAGATCTTTTAAGTATCAAACATATCATTGGGTTAATAATATATTATCTACTTAAATTTTTATAGTGATAGATAACTTTTACCCACTTCTCAAGATGTGCAAGTAGAGAGTTCATAGTGTGACACTCTTCATTGGATTGAATATTGAAGTTATGAATTAAGCACCACTTTCCAATCTTAGACTACTTATTCTAATCATTTGAAAATTATTTTCCACTCTTTGGTATGATGACTCAATCAATATACATAAAAATAGAAGGCCTTAAATATAATTATTCAGATCATAAAATATCCTCATATGAAAAGCAATTGATTGGTTTTAGGATATTGCATAGCTTAGTGATCCTCATGTATATACTACCCATTTTTGGTGTTATGGTGGTTTTACTTGCTTCTATTTTTTTGGTGGATTTTCAATTGTGAATTACATCATTTCTAATAGGCCCATATTTTTTCATAGGTTTTAAATATTTGTGTTTCAAATTTGCCTCCACATTATTCTGATCACTATGTATTATATTTTATGCTAGCACTCAACTCTCCACTTGTAGCTCCTAACATTTTTAAACTCCAAAAAAATATCACCATCAAAGTATTGGATGGAGTGATTAAGGATGAGGAGGAATTGAGTAGAGATGATGAAAGAGTCAATAGGGATGGTGAGGGATGGTGAGGGTCAATGAGGGAGTGATTAGGGATGATGAGTGATGGTGAGGATTAATGAGGGAGTAATTAGGGGAGATGAGGGATGAATAATGAGTGATTATATATGATGAGGTATGATGAATTAGTGATTATGGATGATGAGGTGATGTAAGAGCATCACTACCCAATATAAATGGTGATCTAGTTTACATGTTTGGAGTCTTTAGAAGGTGGTCAAGGTCATAATAAGTTTGTAGGAATATTTATAAGTTTATAGTTTTGTGTAAATTTTGAATTAGAGTTGTATTGGACTTTCCTACCAAATCTTTCATTTGAATTTTTAAAATTTCATAGAGACTTCAATCTATTTTCAAGAACTCCAAATTTTAATTTGGTGTAGTTAGAATTTATCAAGGATTTTAGGATGATACAACACATATACCTAAACTCATATTTTATAAATATTTTAGTAGTTGAGTTAGTTCAGGACACTCTCAACATACAAAATAAGTTAGAATTTAGTTGATGGTTTTTTGGTAATAAGAGTCTTCCATGTCTTATTTTGTATTCAGAGCCATATTCAAGAGAGTTGTAGGGGTTAGGATTAAAAAGGATGAATATAAATAACCCCAAACAAGTTAATAAATACAATTTTTGATTATTTTTAGATAATAAAGCAAACAGACCTTACATCTTCTTAAATATGTGCAAAGATAGTTGACAATGTGCATGATTGTGAAAATGATTAGCAACGAGTTATTTGTGATATTTGTGTGAGTGGTAAAATGAAAATACCTTTTATTTTATGGTAATTGTATAATTTTTCATTTTCATTTCAAAAATTTTGAATGTTCAAATTATAAACTATATACCCTGTGCTTTTACAAATTATGCCTTGAAATCTAAGTGAAGGTCAGAGTCTTGTGGAAGAGGAGATTATATTTAGTGGTATTTTGGAATGTATGATTAATTATTAACTTGACATAACAAATAATTAATATTATTTAAACATTATATTTTGTTATTCTGCTAAAGGACATTTTGTGTTAAATAACATAACCCTACCTTCTATAAGCAAAAGTTTTGAGTATACATCTATGTGAGAAGGTATATGAATGTATTAGAGTGAAAATTAAAATGTATATGTTGGTGAGTTTATTATCAAATTATAACTAATTATTATATTATTTCAAGTGTCTTTCATATATTTGGATGCACAAAAACAAAACTAGCACAGTCCTACAATCATCAAAAAACTTAACACAGTCAAAGTGGCATCTCATGGAAACTGGAAAATCAAGTTTTATAGATGGAAGGAATTGATTTTTTAAAGTTTGTAAACATTTTTTAGATTAATTTTAACCTTAATTTTTATTTATAACCCTTTTATGAATGAATTAGAACAAATAACCTCTTCTCATATTACTACAAACCTATGACTGAGTATAGATTCTATTAAAATTTGGTTAAGTCAATCTACTATACTTAAAAATGGAAATATAACACTTAGAAAACATTCATAGGGTCAAATAAAACATAATCCAATGTTCAAAGTCATTATAAATTCCTTTGAAAGATTGAAATCTCATTTTGACCCTTCTCAAGTCTGTGCAACTAGTCCAAACCCTATATTACAGTTTTTACCTTCAAAGTGAGCTTTTAAGAGTTATAACTATCAATAAAGCAATAATTCATGAAATTTGGTGAAAATTTTTAGTTCAACATGCAAAAAATTAATATAGTGTTTTTAAGTTGTGTAAGTATGGATAATTACATATGGGGGAGGACTATGTGGTAGACAAGGTAAAAAGAAACCTAAAGACCTAATTTGAGAGTAGAAAGAGCCACAAGAAGTTATTAAATAGTTGAAAAAAATCCTATAACATTGTGACTAAATGGGATATATTACAAGGTATCCATAAATGAGGTTGATTTTATGATTTGAGTCTATACAAGAAGAGTCTATGACAGAGTAAGAGGTAGTGTATGATATGAGGATTATTTTGAGAAGTTAAGTAGGATTGAGTAGAAATTAGAGAGAAATCAAAGGAGTGGAATTAAGTTTGTTATATCCCTATTAAATCCTAAATAACTAGATAAAATATTTGATCCAAGTTGTTATAAATCATAAAGACTAGTATGGGGGATAGTCTCAAAGTAAGAAAGATTGAATGCACTGAGTAAGGAGAATAGAATGAAGAGTTTAGTGAGACCATCCAAACAATGGTGGAGAATAAATGAAATGAATAAAATGTAGATGTTAATTTCAAATGTGTTTAGGGTCCAAATATAGATATTAATTAATAAAATACAAAGTGAAAGATACGTGGATAGTGGCAAAGAGCTTGGACAAGTAGAGTATGCAATAGGGCTCTAAATCATGAGGGATGGTGAGGGAAAATGAGGGAGTGATCATAAATAATTATGAATGATGAGGGTTAATAAGTGAGTGATTATAGATGATGAGGGATGAGGAGGGAGTTATTAGGGATGATGAAGCAGTGATTAGGGATGGTAAAGGCCAATGAGCGAGTGATTAGGGGTGATTAGGAATGGTGAGAGCCAATGAGGGAGTGATTAGGGATGATGACGGAGTGATTAAATATGATGATGAATGATGAGGGTTAATGATGGATTTATGAGGTATGAGGAGGGACAAAGAGTGAGTTATTATGGATGATGAGGCATAGTGAGGGTCAATGAGGGAGTAATCAGGGATCATGAGGGAGTGATTAGAGATGGTTAGGGATATTGAGGGTCAATGAGAGAGTGATTAGGGATAATTAATAATGATGGGAGAGTGATTAGGGGTGATGAGGCATGAGTAAGAAGTGATGAAGGATGAGGTAAGGACATTGAACAAGTAAAATTAACACAAAGTGGTTATTTGATGTGTGTAGGTCATCAATGTGACCTATGCTACCCCAATCACACCACTTTACATCAATTTCAAAGTGAGTGGTTTGAAAACTTAAATTTTGACAAACTTAATAATTATATAAATGCCAAGAATCAATAAGGCATAAAAACCTTTAAAATGACTATATGTTTACCAAAAATGGATATCAATTGCAAAATTTATGTCCTAAAATCCCTAGGTTTAATACTTAGACCCTAAAAATGCCAAGTACTGACTTGATTGGATTTTTAAAAACTATTTTTCACATTGTAAAGCATGCACCTATGAGACCAACTCTATCAGATGTTGAGTGACCCTAATTTCTTATATTTACTAAAATAAATTTAAAGTATAAGTTTACATTTATATTGTTACATACTTAACATTTAGAGTAGTAAATATAAGGTTATGGCCAAATTTGGCTTCACGTAAAACTCCCACATGCTCATGGAGATGGTTTTCATCTTATAAAAAAGTAATTCATACATGTTATATAAAATGTACACATTTTATAATACACTATATAACACGTACAAATTATTTGAATTTATAATAACACGTGTGCATTATTATTTTCTTAATAGCATGCACACATTATGGCTCAATAATTATTGAGCCATAATTTCAATAACATGATCATGTTATTTAATAATGTGATCAATTTATTTAAAAATGCAATCATGTTACCTAAAATTTCCATGTAATTATCCCCTAAATATGTGCATATACCACCTTACCTATGTCCTTATCCAGTCTAGCATTAGATCGACATAGTGCCATAACCAAACACTCTTTGTTCTCCTTCACCCAACTAGCCCAAAATTTCTTGAATCACTTTTATATAAATATCTACAAGAAGGTTTCCATAGATAAACTTTACTCTATCCATAAATTTGATGATAAATCTATTGCTAATTTTGTAGCTCATTGGAAGAGCCTAATCAATCAACTTTCCTTCTCCTTACCCCAACCCACACTGATATAACTTTTTTCTCGAGCATGTGCCAAACACATCTCTTCTACATTGCATGTTCAAATCTTTAAAACCTTTTATAAGGTTTTTACCATGTCACGTAAGCTAGAAAATAGAGCCATCGATGAATGGAAGTTAAAGTTAAAAAACAAGAGCTCTACGTAAAAAACCAATTAGGACTCTTCCTCCAAACCAAACAACTAGATAAATACCAATACCAATATCAAGGGAAATGCAAATTTGGTTTTCCTTAAAACTTCTCCTCTACCATCTATCAACTAACCAAATTCCTTTGGCTCCTTAAATCAAAATAGGAGAAACCAAAACTAGAACACCCATAACTAATTTAATACACTTGGAGAATCTTATGCTTGAATATTGGAGGAGTTATTAAAGGCCAACATCATACAACTTCCTCCTATCAAACCACCTTAGCAATTTAATTCTTCTCATCTTGCACCTAATTGGTATAATGATAATGATCTATGTGCTTTCCATCAAGTAGTAGGGAATGATGTTAGTAAGTGTAACACCTTAAAGAGAATTTTCTAATATCTCATTAACAAGGGGGAGCTTGTGTTAGATAACCCCATCATACCTCAAAACCAAGCCCTTGACATTTTTAGGCAACCTTTTCCCAATCATGCACCCATAAAAAATGAGAGCAACAATGTTGAGTGTTCTCATGATTCCCATACTATCAATATGGTTCTTAACACACTCATTGTTAAAGAACCTACCACCCAATATATATGTTCTCCACCCCCTCCAATTATTGAGGTATTTGAGTTACCTTCTCATCTTTTGGAGATCCAAACTAAGGTAGCAACCCTTTCTCCTCACCCACTTATTACAATAGTGGAGCCATCAACCCCTCCCTTAACTAGCATACTAGAACAATCACCCATTTTATCTTCTCCCTCAATTACTAAGTAATTTACCACCCCTTTGGAGATCATTCCTAAAGAGGAATCCACCATGTTTATACCTCCCATATAAGATTCACCCATCCAAACCTTACATCCTTTGATTGAGGAAAAGGACAAGGTTACCATTCCCCTTCTTTAACCTATGGGTTTATCTTTCAAGTCCACCATCCAAGGAACAAAACCAATCTATAAACCATTCTCTAGGTTAGTTTAGAAATTGGAATTTATTTATAACCCTGAGATAGATCAAGACACCTTTTTCAAATAATCAGGCTCCCTCACATCACCAAGTAAGAATCTCCAACCACACCTTTAGCAAACCAACCCACCACTCCCATTATCTAAACCCCTATCTTACCAACCAAACTAATAAAAACCTATACCAACCCAATAATTATTCAACCATGTAATGAACCTAGACCCCAAACAACCAAATCAAATTCTATCACTAAACTGACCAAACCAACTAAAAACCTTCACACCTTCCCTACATAGATCCTTAATCACCCATCTGTGAAAGTGGAGCTTATCTCACCAACCCCAACAACCAATCACAAAACCAAATCAACCAAGGAATTAAAGATATAAAAATTATATAAGGCCAAACTCCTACCTCCCTTAACCTTACCCTCTATCTTGGGGCCTCATCCCTCCACTTTGATTAGGAAGTTGATTTTTTCAATCAAAACCCAACCACCATTGTTGGTTACACTAGTGTACTTGCTTTTTGACACACTTATCTTCACTATGCCATCAAATACCAATATACCTACCCTAATACCTCTTACCTCCAACCTATCAACCTCTACCTTACCAAAACCCAAGCCATCAACTTATACCACTACCTTACCTAAACCTCCTACCACCAAGCCCATTTCCAAAAAGACTTCCTTCTCACCAACCAACACCAAAACCCCTAAAACCTCTCCACCTTTATTTGAGCCTTACTCGATCATATTATAAAGGTTTTTTCAAGCATCTTGCTTGATCTTACCCCCTATTAGGTTATTTGACCCTCTTGGTCCAAAACTAGCCTAGTATAATGACCATTAAGTATGTTCCTATCATAAGACACTAGTTCATGACACAGAGAACTGTAAGGCTCTCTAAACCATTATTTATTGGTTCTATGATGAGGAATATCTAATAATAAAGGAACCTCCCACAAGCCCATTACTAATCTTAAAACCAACAACCACTACCTAATACCTACTTACTCCCCCACTCTCACCTCAGAGTGATGAGGAACCAAACCCATCTCCTACCCCAAATTTTCCCTCATCCATACTATCTATGTGGTCACACTATCACATGCTCAACATAAGTATAAGGAGAAGGTCAAAGTGTCCATTCCATAGACATACCCATCTTACACCTCTTAACCAAACCAAAATTAAGCACCTTCTCCTTCAGCCAAACCCAAGGTTTCTATCTTAGGTACCTCCCAATTCAACCCCTTTGAATCAATCAGGGGAGTTGTGCTCAAGAAAATTCACTAGACCTCAATGAAGATGAGGCTATATGATTTGATTAATACTTTTCCTCATCATCACCAAGCAATGATCAAGGCATTACAATTGGTAGAGCTCTAACTTGAAGACCCTTAACCTCTGGTAGCCTTTGTTAATGCCCTCCAAATTTTTAACATTATCACCTTCAAGGATTCAGAAATACCTTTTATCTATCCTGATGACCCAACTCCCTAATTCTTTATTATTGTATACATCAACTAAACCCACATCAAATGGGTCATAATTGATGGAGGAGCTAATATTAACATCATCTCCTCCCATGCCTATGACCAACTCAACCTATAGGACAATGTCATGTCTAAAACCTCAATCATAGTCTAATCCTTTAATAATATAATAGCCACTACCCTAGGAACTATTGTCCTTCATATCCATTTAGGACCCCACACACTCCCTCAACTCTTTTATGTAGTAGAAGGTGAATTCTAATACAATGTTTTGCTAGGATGACCTTGGATTTGCTCCATGGGTTGCATCCCCTCTACCCTTCATCATTGCATTAAATTTGAGCATGAAGGTTAGTTATAACTATACAAGCTGACCCAATGCCCTTTTCATCATAAAACATGACTTAACAACCTAATAATGTCCTCCTCCCTCTATCTATCACACCCTCCTCAACCAAAGACAAGACCTCAACCATGAAAGAGGGAGTCATACCTTCTTCTACCAATCAGGTATCAACTAGCTCATCTATCCCTTCCTATCAGATCCTGACCTTAGACCACTTGAAATCCACACTCCAATGTCTTTCACTAGGGGAATATTATGTCCTCACCCTTGATGCTTTCTCTACTCCGTAAGAGTATGGGAAGCTTAACCACCAACCTAGATATGACCCCAATGTTGGAGCCATTATTCCCTTTAGACCTTCACATAGTCAAACACATTTCATCTATGGGGGACATGAAAAACCACTCAATGCTTCTACTCCCTCCTCTTCACCTTGACCATTCACCTCTAACTTTTTTAATCTAGATGAACAAAGTTTTTCCAAGAGATACCTCTACAGGCATGGTTGGAAAGGATTTGGTCTTAGATGATATGATCATATCCCAAATGAGTTTATTTACATTGAGACTAGAAATCATCATGATAAAAATGGCCTTAGTTTCATTATACCCACTAAGAATTAAACCAAACCACCTACTATCACCATTACTAAGGAAGACACCCCCTCCTTACTAACCTCTCCTCCACCTACATGTGAGGATGATGACACCATCCCACCTAACCTTTTTTTCATCAACATGAGCATCCTTAGACCCCTAACTTATCAAAATGAGGGAGAAATCATAACCATACCTTTTATCCATCTTGAGATGATAGGAGATGACTCTCCTACCATTAACACTATTTAGTGTTAGGATGATGATTCCATCCTCACCTACCTTGGTGCACTAAATTCTTCCATCCACAAATCCTTTCCTCATATGAATTTGACAATGTTGAATGAATCCACCATGGATATCAACTTGGGAACTTTAAATAACCCTGCATTGTCAAAATTGTCTAATCACTAAATGTTGAGGAATTGTGAGACTTCCCCTCTTTCCTCAAAGACCACTGCATATCATTTTCTTGGTCTTATAGTAACATGCTTAGAATTGACCCCACCATTACCACCCATAACATATTCACCAACCATGATGCCAATATTATTAATTAGAAACTTTGATACATGCACCCTCATATAGCCTTTCTCATTAAAGAAGAGATTTTAGCATCTTCTATCTATCAATTTCATTCAACCCATTGCCTATCCCTAATGGTTCTCGAATGTCATGCCTATCACCAAAGCCACAGGGTGACTATGCATTTGTGTGGAATTTTGTGACCTCAACCTCACTTTCCCCAAAGATGACTTTCCTCTACCGAGCATTGACCAGCTAGTTAATCTTATAGCTAGCCATTAGATGTTATCTCTCATAGATAGATTCTTAGGTTATAATTATATCTTAATTGCCCCTAAAGATTAGCACAAAATTGCCTTCACCACTCAATGGGGAACCTTATACTATAGATTCATGCTTTCCAAACTAAATAACATTGGTGTAACCTACCAACATGCCATGACTTACATCTTCCATGACCTTTTCCATAAGATTGTAAAGGACTATGTGGATGACCTTCTCAAAAAATCCAAACTCTAAAACTATCATTTAGCTATTCTCAAGATCATCTTTAAGTGACTTATCCATTACCATGTCTACATAAAACCTAATAAATTTATCTTTGGGGTCCTATCAGGCAAGTCCAGGGTCTTTATGATGCATTCAAGATTAAGTTAAGTTTCTTCTTGCCCTATCACCCTCAATTGAATGGACAAGTAGAAGCCTCTAACAAAAATCTTAAACAACATGCTTACTAAAATGGTTAATACGTCTGGTTAGGATTTACATTTACACATCCCCTTTACCTTATGGGCATATTGTAGTAGCATTAGACCTCCTACAAGTGCTACGCCTTTCTCTCTCATGTTTAGAGTAGAGGTTGTCTTGATTCTTGAAGTCCAAATACCTTCTCTTCACATATCTTTACAAGATATTCATTTCTAATGATGATTATTATTAGTGCCATTTATTGTAGCTTGAGTTACTTGATGAGTGTCACTTATCTTCCCTTGCCCTTCATGTCTATCAATATCATGTTAAATGTGCCTATAACAAACACCTTAGAGTATGATAATTTAACATCAGAGACCTCATCCTAAAGGAAAATCAAGTGAGGCAAGTTTGATTTCAATTGGATCAGACCTTATATCATTACCCATAAGTATAGATTAGGAGCTTACCAATTATCCTCTCTTTAAGGCAACCCAGAATTTAAACCCCTAAATACTTCATAGTTGTGTCATTTCTTTTGTTAAAGAGGATCAAGTTCACCTTTTGTTTTAACTTAAGCTCATTCCTTACTTTCATATCACATTTAGCTCCCTATTTTAGGGGCAACTGATTAAAGCTAAATCATGTGATTATCCATCATAATCATAGCCTCATCTTAAACAATGGGTACCGTGGCTTTACCCATGGCATGATTCTCATGGTACTTTCTACCCCTTTTTCTAGGACGGATTCCCATGATCATTTTCACCCTAAACCCATTTACACCTAATCAACCTTCTTGTGATTTTAGTTTTGCCTTCATAAAGTTAAACCTCTAAGCCTATATAAGAATGTCTATGTCAAGTAAAATCCAAACCAATAGCACTCATGGGTCATTCCTAAGCATTCACAGACTACTCCCTTAAAGGATAGCTATTGAAAACATATTTGAAATTTCTCAAAGGTGGACTAATCCCTTAAAGGTCAACTATCAAAATTATTGAACAAATCATACAGACTTAGACCACTCACTCAAAGGATGGTTGAGTAAATAATTTGTCAAGATAATCAATTTATTGAAAGCTTCTTGCATCGATCAACTTCCATAACCCCCAAGCAACAATAAAAGAAAAAGGACCCATTATCAAGTAAAGGAAAAAAACACAAAAAGTTTGAAAGCCACAATCAACTCTCATAAGTAAACTAATTTTGAAATCTATAATTAGATTTCATTAGTAGACTTATTACATTGATCAATCTACACCTTGTATGACATATACTTGTTTATACGGACTCTTTGAACACATACAGAATAGGCATGCTAGTCTCACATGAAGGTTCCATTTTCATCCATCCCCCTTTTATACACTATAAGCAAAGGATTTTGAGCTTAATTAACATTATGTGATCCATGCACCTTTTTTTAACTAACTAACAAATTCTAATGTGAATCATTCGAAGGGATTATGTTCATTAAACCAATCCAACTTCAGTTTTATTTTAACCCTTTTCAAAGAGACGCATCATTCCCTCTTCTTACCCTATTGTGACTAGTTAATATTTTCATTACAATGTGTGTCTCTTGATTATATTCTTTGTTCTCCCCTCTAGTGTTGTTAATTAACTTACCTCATGTGTTTTATCTTAAAACAAATTAACAATAAGCATATGCACATGTGTCATAAGCAAATGCATAACTGTAATCATAACCATAACAAGCATAATAACATGATAGCATTCATGAGCAATAAATCAATCAACCATTTTCATCCTATGTCTCAATCTAAATAATGAAGCATTTACTCATTAAAATTTATCATGTCATAAACCTCACCATACATATGCATGCCATAAAGCATACCCATAAATAAAATCCATCTCATGCCTAGCTAGGTGAGTCTACATCAGTGTCTAGCATCCATAACATAAGCATAATCCATAATCAATATAAACATCATATCACCTCATTAATATTAAATCAAATCATAGACCATGAGCATGAGAAATAAACAAAGATCATATATATAACTCGTGAGTTAAATAATATCATAATGTATACAATAAATATACATCTCTCTCTCTTTCTCTCTCTCTCTCTCTCTCTCTCTCTCTCTCTCTCTCTCTCTCTCTCCTCTCTCTCCTCTCTCTCTCTCTCTCTCTCTCTCTCTCTCTCTCTCTCTCTCTCTCTCTCTCTCTCTCTCTCCTCTCTCTCTCTCTCTCTCTCTCTCTCTCTCTCAATATACATCTCACCACATTGACACACAAGTTGGAATCAAAATGATGTATAAAATCAAAATATTATATCACATCTATATCATCTATACCCCTGGGGCACCACTACCATTGGCCCCTATTATACCATTGCCTTCTAAAACCTATCATGAGGTACCTACTTATATAACTATAGATGCCACCCATTAACCAAGTGTCACTACACCTATGCCACCTGATAGCCTAGCTCTATACTCAACCCATCAAGGCTCTACTAGGTAGTGAGTGAAGATTATATCCTCATAGTATCATAAATATTATATGGTGGCTATGTACCTCTGCATATCAATGGTCCCTATAAGGATCTAATGGTGATGTTTCTCCTCTAGCCTATCTTAGAGCATCTCACTCCTAGGTGACCTAGACTAGTGTAGCTCTATCCTAGTCCCTCTCACCTATCATAATGGCTATCTAACTTTGTAATGTAGCCACATACACCTATAATGATGCCACATGTGCCTATGCCATAGCTAGCACCACTTGTGTCTATGTATTGGGGTTATTTGCCTATACTTGTGCCCTCTAACCTCTGTTAGTTGGGTCAATGTCCATAGGCTACCTACCACCATCATCCCACCAAAATTTTTTGCCACATGTAAATCCTAATACCATGTAGATTACCCATCAAGAAAACTTGCATCATCAATAATTAGCCTCATTGGTAGCTCCTTATGGTCTAGTAATGTTCATACAGGCTATGGATGTAGAGGAAAGATCTTAACATACTCTTATCTATACCTATAAAATGGATCTAGAATGCCCTATACCAGGCTAAACTACCTTTATACCCTATAAAATAGGATGAATTCCACCTCTCCATCCCTCTATCCATGAATCCACTTGTAACTCTTTAAGGAAAAAGTTTATCTCCTATACCTAGCCCACTCTGGGAACCTAACATCTGGTCTCCAAATAATGTCACCAATGCACCTAAAGCACCCCTAAACCAATCAACATCATGGGTTCCTCTTCCTATACCTAAATTGTAAAAGTCACCTCTCCATCACATAAAACCAATCAACAAATCTATTTGAGTGTATCCCATCCATGGTAATCCCATCAGCCTCAACACCCAGATGTGCTCATAGGCCCAATAGTGTATAACTAGACTGATATTGATGTCGTACCTCCTATGGGCCCTAAATCCCCATAATTCCCTATATATCTACACCAAGAGTACTGATACCCATATAAATATGTTCTGCCCTAGTAACAACTCAATAGCAACTACAAAAACCTCCCACTACTTGAGTTAAAAAGGGAAAAACATAAAATATCCATCATTAGTATAGTCATAAATCTCCTCTCACCTAGCACCCTCTAATATAGTGTACTATAGTTGAAGCCTCTAGCATGCCATCTGGCATGATCACTATCATCTCCATATAATAACTCTAGATGTTTATCATGCTCTTCCCATTCTATGTAGTAAATTAGGTCACCCCATAGGGGAAATCATGTAATCTAATGCACATCCTCTTGTAGGATCATGAGATCACTAATGGGTAGTATAAAAGTGTTCATGGTCAGATCCCATCTCTCGATGAGGGTCATGATCATGGTGCATCATAGGGCATATGCTAGTAGTGCCTCATTACTTTGAGGCTGACCTCCTCCATATGTACCTAGTTTGTAGGGGTCATCCCTTGGTAAATATTTGTGAAGATGCATGGCACTCAATCACACATTTGTATCTACTCTAGTACCTACAAATAAACAATAGTAAACATAATTAGTCACCTATATTCTTTTACCTATGTACTTAGCCCCTTCACCTTACTTGACTTCACCTATTTGACCATTTGGCATAACTCCTACCAAACTTAACATTTAAAACCTACCAATTTAATATCTTAATTCATCAAATATTACCCCTCAAACCTCTCATAACACTATTTGTATCTTAATCCAACCATTGACCTATTTAAAACCTATCACATCTCTTACACTTGCCTTTAAAATCTCTACCATTTAGCTTGACCATTGATGATCATGATGACCATCGATAGTTAGGGTGACCATCGATGATCACTCTTTGGAACCCTAACCATCGATGGTTAGGGGTTTAAATCTTTACAAGTTACCTCTTCACCCACACAAATTTTTAGCATAACCCAATCAATTACCCACCCATGGAGACTACCTTCTCTACCCTCCCCAACTACCTCATCACCTCACCATTGGTCCATTTCAACCCAACTAGCACACATTTTAAGACAAATTTCGTTTGGTCCTTTGACCACAATGATAAAATTTCTACGTTGACCATTTTTTTACCTTACACTACCTCATGCATACCTAACCCACCTATGTTTTCTCAAGATCACTTCCTACTTCAAATACCCATGACACTTGCCCAATTTTTGTTTTAGTGAGAGCACTTCCTACCTTGGATACCCATAAAAACATATACATCACTTAGGAAAAATATGTTTATGAGTATACCCAGCCACCATGCCTAAATATGATCACATGGTCCAATTATCACTTGCCCTTCTTAGTATCAACCTTTTTTTACCAACTATAATGACTTAGTGTATGCATAATCTTAGCTATCATACTTTTTATTACACTTTGTATACTTGTTTATGCTTCAATGCCCAACTTATCACCCACCTTCATGATGTCCACCCTCATCATCACCTTCATCCACCTTATCAAGCCCACACCTGATTCTATTTTACTTCATCAACTCTCAGTTTGAGAGGGAACACCTCCTCCCATACTCAGGGTAACCTGACCTTCAACCTATAATCCATTTTTATTTTATATCTTGTTGTTTCAAAGGTGTATAACAAAAAAGGGGAAAATGTAGACACCAAAAATCCACACATCAAAATTCTAAATGTCAAAACACCCCTACACCACCTTAGGGCCCCCTTGGGACCAATTTGGCCCTTTGACCCCTAGCTGAGCCTAACCATGGTCATTTTGAACAACTAACTTAACTCACCCTTTAACCCACTTTTTACCTTGGCCCTCAACCATCAACAATTAGGATGACCACTGATGGTCACCCTAATTGTAGATAGTCATGGTCCATTATCCTCATCAACTACATGCAAGTCACCTCTCCTTACTTTTATAAGTTTAAATTATTCTCATCCTTGTAAAAATCCATGCATGAGTGAGTTATAATTAGATAGCTCAGTTTAACCTCCACTTGAACCTCTTGCTTATAAGTATAAGAAGAGAGGAGCAGGGAGGTGAAAGATCATCTATAATTATTATCAAGAGATTATACATCCAGAGTTTCTTTTCTTGTAGGTCAATCATCATTAGTGATCCAGTGATCTAGCCATCATATCAGAGAGCTGACTTGCCACTATCCCTCTACCAAAGCATCAAGTACTGCTACTCTAGAATCATGCCAAAATCCACCAATAGGCCAACTTCCTCAATAAATCACCAAATAAACCTCACACCAAGATAAGTACTTGTTTTCTAATATTCATTTCCTTTATTTCTATTTTTCAATCAGCCTGACACCAACCCATCTCTCAAAATACAAATTTGTGATCCTGTAAATCAACCATTTATGACCTATAGCCAACACATAGTAACCACTGATGATTATCTCAACTACTGATGATCTATCTAACCACAGAAAGTCACTATGTCAAAAAATAATAGTAGGTTATTTTCACCCTCTTACCCTCAACCAAACCCAATTTTTTGTGTCCCTACCTATTCATAGACCCCTACCCAATTTTTTGAAGCACACTTGACCTATTTAGCATTAGTACTAACTTTATTATTGTTATATTAGTCATTTTAGTCTATTTCTTTATCAAGCTTTTATTATAATCAATTTAAGTACCTTTTGATTATTGATGCAAGTATTTTATCTTCTATTTATAAAATTAATAATTTAAAATGTGTGGATTGGCATCCCCTAAAGAAGCTCTTACTTCTGGGATCTATCCATCTCTAGGCAATCCACTCATCTATCTATCTAGCCAACCATTTGCTTTAGTGTTGTCTTATTTATAGGTCATCCTCCCAAGCCAAAGAGGAAATCTTCACAATCATCTAATTCAACATGCACATAATTAAACAAGTTTTTCAACCATTCCCATATTTAGTTTCTTTTTCTTCCCTTTTCAAAATATAAGTTGAAATTGACTAAAACACTGCCAAGCCTATTCCTATGTGCACAAGTTATGATTCCCTATTGGTGACCTATTTTGACTAATTTTTTATTTAAACCCTAGACCTTCATGTTATTCTAGCATCCAATTGGCATAAGTATCAAAGTGTGATGTTAGTGGGCTAAGTTAGACATTCTCAACACCCTGTTATGATGTTAAGTTCCTACATACCAATACTCCAAGGAGAGATCAAGCCTGGCATAGTTTTCCCCACCTAAGAGTTAGTGCAAGTACAACTAAAGCTAGTATGAATGTTAGTTTGAGTGATTTTCAATGGAGATTGAGACTATAAATCTGTATATTCTAAGTTTGAGATGGATGTAGATGACTATATGCAAAATTGGGGTAAAATAGGGATTGATAATTTTGATTATGCATAACTTGTTTTGAGTTAATTTGTGTTATTTACATCTAATTTCTATCTAATAAATAAAGATCTAAAAATCATGTATATATATTGTTCTAGTGTTTTTGTGGGTCTTAAAAGAGGTATAGGCTAACCCTAGGTGGTTTTTGACTTAAAAAGGTATATGTTGGTGTCCAAACATAGGAAAAGGACAATAACACCCAAATTGGGACACTAGCACCTTTAGTGCTACTGTCTAAATTATGGTGTTAGTGTCTAAGTGGTATAACCTGAGGCACTACGGGCCAATATGCTAAGGTGAGGGTTTGAGAATACTTTAGGTATGTTTAGGGACATGTGTGGCCTAATGAAGGATAGATAAGTGTCCTCAATATGCCCTAAGATAGGTCTAGGGACAAGTTATGGATAGGTGATCTGAAGTAACACTTTAGCACTCAAGTGTCATTTTTAAATGATTACAATATCTTATCTCTTCTATGCTATGTTAGTTTATTAAAATGTTGTATAAATACTGAATCAATATAAAAATACTCAATGGTCATATTGGTGTGAAACATGCCCTTACTCAAATTCAGTCATCCTTTGTGTCTACAAGGCATTATTTCATATCACAAATTCCAATTAGTAAATCCTCTATTTTGTCAGCTTAGAGAAGTGTCATGTTGCTACAATAACAAAATCAACTCTATGTGTCTATGGCATAGTCTTTTTTCTAATAGATAATCCCACCAACATTTTCTTGGCTTTAATATCTTTATCCTATCCTCAAGATAATTCCAATTGTTGATAGGTAATAAAATTATTCAATTCACCTAAGTGTAACAAAATTGTGAACTTACTTGAAAATTATTTTGTAATTATGGAGTTTGGTATCCCCTTATTTGGGCAGATTCTTATCATAATTACTCATCGTGGTATTTGTAAAATTATCTCAATCAATAATGGCCCTCTTTACTTCCACAATCTTGTATTTTATGACCATGTTTTCTTATTTTTGCCATGATAATGTCATTTAGGACTAGAGATTTTTCCAATGTGTCCAAATAATTTGTATGAGTCTTTATTTAAACCTCTATTGTCTCTATTTAGATGCTAAAGTACACCCCATTGTCCTCCATTTCCTCACAGATACATTATCATTGTGCCTAGTTTTTCTTATACTATTTTGAGAAGGATATCATCTTATCACATTATAATGTCAAAGGTATGGGTTAACATCCAATCTAATGGAGGTTGTGCTCGACTATTTTTACATTTCTTGTAACTCCAATTTCTTGTCCTTTGTCCATAGACGCCAACTAAGTGAATAAATAAAGCAGGTAGATGTATCTTATAAATTTTCCTTCATATTTCATAATTGATCCTTGCATTTTTTTTCTTATTATTTGATTTTCTCCTCTAATTGTCCCTAATAACGCTTCATATACTCCTCTTTAGCCTCAATTTTTATTAATATTTTGTCAATTTTGACTCCTACATGACTTATAAAAATTTTCCACAATATCTTCCAACTATTTATTTATTGGAAATGTTGTATTAGGATCATTTTTTGCATGGACATTGGTTAATGCATTGAGGCATGTCTTAATTCCCTCTTCAAGAGACACATTGCACCATACAACATCAATGGGTGCTCCTAATGATAATTTACTCAACTATTTAATTTTATCTTGGGTTCAATTTATATAGGGTTACTTAAGTTTACCCCCCCTTCTATAGGCTAAAGAAAGATTATTTGCACTAAGATAGTGGATGCAGCTTGTTTATGTCTTGTAAACTCTACTGTTACTCTCTTTAGGGGTCCATGGGAGTAATTTTGCTACTCTATTTGGTTCCAAATTTTTCCAATGTGTTTTGTGTTGAAATATGGATTTTATCATTTGTTGTTTCAAAATTTATAGATGGGTTATTTACCTTTTTCCCATTATCTTTTTATTTTTTCTCCTATTTCTTCTTTTCTCCCTCTTTTTACTTTCTCTTTTCCTCTTATAATTTATCCTTTTCCTTCGTATCCTCCTCTTTGTTATGTATTTCAATTTTTTCATCCTCTAATCTTTTTTTCTTCTTGTATTTTTCTCTCCTCTTCTACTATTTCATTTTTTATTCCTCCTCTATCAATTTTTCCTCTTCTTACTTATTTATGTTCTTCTCTTCTTTTCTATTAGCTTCTTTTTCCCTTATTTAGTTCTTTCTACTCTTTTTTGTATTTTTTTGTTCTCCACCTCTTCCCTTTTTTATTTTTCCTTTTTTAACAATTTGTCAAGCCTATTGAGTGGTTTAATTTGCAATCTCTTAGATCTTATTAGTTTCTTTCACCATCTCTTGTTCTAATTATTTGCATTGTTTGATGATTTCCTCTTTTAGATATTTGGCCTTTTCTAATTATCTTTACTTTTCCAAGGCCTTAGAGACAATATCTATCTTTTGATTAGTTATTAACTTTGTTCATTACATTTTATTTAGTCTTTCCTAGTCTACAGGATATATCATTAATTCTATAACAATTTTCCTTAATGCCTTCTCTTGATATTAATTGAATATAAATATTAGCCTAATTGTTTATTTATTTGGTATGTCTTATCACTTAGATTTTTACCCTTTGAGGAGATATCTTAACTCTCCTCATCCAAGTGGCACAATTGAAACACCTCTAGACTGTGGGTAGCCTAAGAATGAGGTGAATATCTAGATAGGGCTAGCTCCCTTAATGTACCACTTGTAGATCACTACTACACCTATGATTAATATGTAAAAAGGATATAAAACTAAAATTAAACTATCCTAAAGGTGGTGATACAACAAATTTATTGATGACTACCAACTAACTACATGTCACACATGAGACCAAGAGACTAACTAAACATACACTTCTCCAACCTGAATCTTCTCACATCAATATTTCATTATGAGTTTGTGATGAATTTTTAGGATATGAGGAATAGATAAGAGGCCTAAAATGTCACTATTAGAATATACTAACTCACTCAACCTTGACACAACATAAAACACTTCACATGACCTGTAAGAAGAAGCTCTCAAGCTACAAATAGGTGGGATAATGAGACAATAATGATAAGGAAACAACAAACATCACATAATAAATATCAATAATTAAAGTGAACACACTATGAATAGTCATAGAAGAGGTAAAAATTAGTAATATTTATTGATCCATGGTATGCAAATGAGCAAGGTTTTTCCATACTCAATTGGAGCATCTTTTACAAAGGCCAAAATGGCTAGTTCTTATAGAACTTAAGAGAGAGGTGATAAGAAAGAAGTCAAAAGGTCACAAGGACAATTTTAAATTTTATAAAATGAGTTAAATTTTCATGATAAGGGAATGTGAAACTTATCATGCAAAGTTAGGAAGCACAAGTGTCACCCCAAGTCATGAAACTCTTAAAATATGGCATAGAAGTTATCATTTTATATAATAAAAATGCCTTCATCTATCACCCCTTTTTGAACATCAAAAAACTAACTAGGGATATGTATAATTATTTTAATTATATTTAAGGGTTTTATAAATTATTATCCATGCATTATTTTCATTTATACTCATATATAATCTTTTAGAAGTGAACCATCACTGCCTGCAGTCAAAGAAATTCCTCTTTCACACACCTTGCACACTTGGATTCCAAAAAGGAATAAATTTTCCATGAAAATTAATAAAATTGAGTGTATGACACTTTTAAATACTCTCCATGGCCTAAGAGCCATTAGGCACACCTTAAATTTAGTTTACTTAAAGCTTTTCACCTTTCTCATTATCATGTTCACTATGCTAGTTTTGACTGGCTAAGATGAGAGCTCTTTTGAGGTACTTAGGTGTTTTTTTGAAGAATTAAATGGGAATGGGTAGTTATATTAAGTATAAATATTCCCTTAAAATTTTATTTTATCTCATGAAACCTCATAGAACTTGCATAATGCATAAAATAATCAAAAATACCTTGTTTTTTACTCCATCCATATAATCCAAAAGTATGGGTATTATCTTGAGAGATTCCTCTAAAAGTTTAAATCACTTTATTTTTCATTATATTAAATTTTTATATCTCACCATATTCATTTCATCATCATTCATTTCCAAGGGTTTGAAAGGATTTTGAGTCATTTCCACTCTTAAGCTTTTTTCATAAATATAAGACATTAGAATTGTAAAAAAAATTCACAAATGTGATGTTGAGCACCATTTATAACCTATAAAAACTCCTTATATCTCCATGAAAATTTCCAAGGGAGATATGAACACTCAAAGTTACCCTATCAAGCTTTTCCTTCCATTTACACAGGCCTAACGTTGTCTCTGATCTCAAAAATTAATCCCTTTTATTTCCTCTAAAATTTTAAATATTGAACACACCTATAATTACCATAAAAAAATTCCACAATCCATTGGAATTATTATCTAATACTATAATTAAAATTGACCTCTCACTTGAATTCTAGGCCTAACTATGCCTAACAGGCCTGCTTACAAACTTGATAATCCAGCCCATCCTATTAGGTTCCCTCCTTCTGTGAGATGTTTCTCATGTTGGTTTGGATGTCATAAAACTTATCACACATAATAATAAGGTTTCTCCATCTCCTTATCTCACCTTATTTCCTACCTTCTTCAAAACTGATGTCAGTTTGCACTCAAGGGAAGTACCCTATATCTGAGATAAAATAGAGGGTACTTCTCCTATTCCCTCAAACAAGTTACTTATTTGAGAGGATTATAAAAATTATAATGATTTAATAAATAGGTTTTAAACCTTTGGTAACATCATTCACCCCTTTAATTCCTCAAAGACCCAAGATAGACTATTAGAAGGTAAACTGAGTATGCAGGGTTCTCATATGTACTGTGTGATGCATCATAATAAACTTTTATTTGATTGTTTTGTGTTATATTAGGGTGTATAAATTTTTAAAAAAATATTAACCAAGGTGTTTCAATCCAATTCATCACCTAAATCCTCTACATTCCTCTTTATACTCCTTGACTGGTCAAGGTTGAGTGTAATTATGATTGTGTTTTTCTTCAAAATGCTACACTTGTAGGTTAATTTGCATGATTTGACCTCAATTAAAATATATAAAACCTTATTATAATCCCTTCAAGTCATTTTATATTTATTTTACCAATTTTTAATCATCCTTATGCATTGGTAACACTCAAACCTCACTCATCATCCCAATGTCTATCATGGTCAAACACAGTCAATTGTGTTGGGAAAGGTAAAAGCATGTAGATGAAGCCTCCTCTTTTGAAATTTTATACATAAATATTAAATCTCATGAACCATTTTAAATAATATATTTTATACTAACCTTGGTGACTCCATATTTAAACCTTTGCTATAGATGATGTTCTCCTACAGTCAGTTATAGCTATGCATTTTGTATGATAGGACACTTGTAGGTAGTCATGGGAGATAAATCATAGTATATCATTCTATTTAATTTACAATTAGGTCATGATTACTAATTTAAAATATTTTAAATTTTTTAATCATGGTGTCATGGTGTCAACTACCAACTTGGAAAACAAGGTTGCTCAAAGACTCAAAATTATGTAGATGTTATTGATTGAGTTTAGTGCATAAAATCACAACTTTGGGTCTCCAAAAAACCAATTTCCACTAATCCTCTACAATCCAAAAAATTTATATTCCTTATAATATATGAATAATACAATAAATAATCATCTATATTCATCAAAATTTCTTGTAACCCTATTTTATGTTATCAACCAAATGGTGAGGTTCTCTATTTTCACCTTTTAGGGATCTGATCCTAGAACTCAGTCATCTCATGTCCAAGGTGATATATCCTTCCATTTTAAAATTTATCCTTTTAATTAGGTATTTAATGATAAAAAAATTCCTAATAGTACTTTAATTATGGTTACATAACTTATTTTAATGCTTCCAAACAAGTATTTTCATAGCTCTACTAGTGTAACCTGTAGGTAGACATTCTAATGTATATGTAGTAAATATGAGTTTAGGCATTGGACATGATTTTTGAGATTAAAATGAGTCTTTATCTTCATAAAATATTTAAAATAGACTCATTCCATTATGAAAACATTATTTATCTTAGACACTCCCCTTCAACATGGTTGGTCTCTATAAGGGCAGTTGTAGGTGCACCTTGAGTTGCATATGGAGAGGCAGTGAGTAGAATGGTCCATGTATTCAAAGAGTATACCTTTATAAACAATTTATATCCCACAAAATTTATTAAAAATAATAATTATTATTTTTTAAATATTGAAACAAGATCACACTCCTTATTTTAATGTCTTTCTTTCCTATAAGTAGTTGTAGTGGCATGCCAATGGTAGAAAAACTGTGAGTAACTAACTTGACTATCATAATGCTTATTTGTTCCAATTTAAATAATTTTTATTGATTTATAATGGTATTATAGTGTGTTAAACATCATTATACTTTAAATACACCTCTATGAACATGCTAAATAAGTTCTACACACGTTATTCAACATGGTTGCAAGTGAAATTGAGTAAAGAGTTGATTGTAAGCATGGAAAGATAAAAATTTTGATCAAATCATGGTGTTTTGAGAGAAAAAATGGAAAATAGGTGGCTCATATGGAATTATAACATGGAAAACACCATTTCCCATTCATATCAATCCCTTATAGAGAATATAACCTTCTGTAAGTAGTGAAAATGACTACCATTCCACCTAGGACATCAACCTACAAATTGAACTAAAAATCCTATGATATATATTACAAACATGAAAATAATCATGAGAGTAGATTGAAAAATAATATTAAATCAATCTTAGTATATATATTTTATGGAACTATCCATACAAGAGCAAAACCTATAGGGTGCACGGATTAGCAAGCAAAATTAGATAGGTTAAATTCTTAGGAATTGTTCATAAAGCATAGGTCACCATTATTCTATAAAAAAAATTCAAATGTAATTTTATTGAGTTTATAAGACACCTCTAAGATTATTTTTTTTGAAACCTCCCTTGTTAGTCACACCAAGTATAAACTTGAGGGCCATTCTTACTTTCCAAGCCTAGTAAAAGAAGAGAGAAGCAATTTTATCAATTTTTTGGAGATTCTAATCAAAATAATAACTATAATTTTTTTCTGGAAGACCAAGGGACACTCTTGAAGTGTCATCAACTATAGGAGGTTGTACAAGTCTATACACATCAATACAACTCCTTTTTTTTCCAAGAAAACTACTCTTTCTTCTAAAATACCTACCACTTTTAAATTATAAATAGTTAATTAAAAATTATTAGGACACATTGGATGTGACATAACCTTTTTAAACCTTAAAATTTCCCAAGGAGACCATATAATTCATTTAATGCTCTATTTTGACCCCCAAAATGACTCAAAAAGACATAAATATTGAAAATGACCAAGATTAAGGATAATGTGAATTGAAATGAAATAAAATGACATATAATACACCTTATTACATAATAATATACCCCTTAAAACATCTAAGGTTCAGGTTTTACCTATAGGGATCCTAATTTGACCTACAAGGTCCAATTTGGTCAACAAATTAGTGACTCATAGGGGTAGCATGTCTATTATGCTAAGGATCAGTAGCCTTATCAATCCATTGGGATGAGGGATTCAATGAGTTTTGAGACAAAAAATAATAATTGACACTTGACAACAAGGTTTGACCAAGAAAACACAACTAATTACCTCAATCACATAAAGTAAAGCAAACACACTAACAAGACACACATGTGCTCAAATCACTTAAGAAAACTATGAGCACTTCATTTAAATCTTATTTGGCTTGATATCTCTCTTGAGAAATGTTAGATGGGGTGTGTTTAGGCATAATATCTTTTGACTCTAAACCTTCTATCACACCTTGACTCAACAATTTCATTCTTGACTCAAATTCTCCAATTTGCTTGGCTAGGCTCTCTTGGAAAATTCTCTCTTAAAGTTTATATGCATCATAATTATGATAAGGAGTATAAGAGGTTTGACATGAAAAAAATATGTCTCTTGAGGAAGGATGTGAGGGACTTGCATAGGATCAATCTCTTTCTCAACTTTACACTCTTTATCAAGGCTTTTATCCCCTCTATTTCCCCATGATTCCCCTACCCCATGATTCCAATACCTTATTCTATCTTAGTATGTTAGGATTGGGAGTCTCTACTTGAGTTAGTGATGTAATTTGAGGAGTGGATGAAGTGTCCAAGGAACTTGGGATCACCTTAGGCTTGGGTTCTCCACCTTGTCTCCAACTCTAGATTTCATATCTAGAGGTCTCTTCTTAAGGTGGGGATGTAATGGGAGAGGGAAATAAGGGATTAAATTACAATTCCTTTGATAATGATATGGACTAATGCATCTACCTATTTTCTAACTCAATATGCCTATCAATATTTGATTTAAAAATAAGGTTTGTCTTTCCAACTCTCTCTTCCAGCTAATTGGGAAAAAGATCACTTTGATAAGCATGATTGGGTTCATAAGTAGGTGGATATAAGGGTTGATAGACCTGGTGAGGCTAATCCTCATGAATTCTTAGCCTATCTTCTAAAGATGCAACTAAGCCACTCACATCAAGAATATCCCTTGTAAGCCTTTGCCAATTTGCTCTCTCAATAGGTGTCCACTCTCTTTTAACCAACTCTAATGCATCTCTCACATTATGAATGAGATTACTAGGAATATCTTGAACATTCCACCTTAATGTTTAAAGATCTATCATGTACCTCTCATTTCCCAAGAGAGTTTACTTGAAGGTTGAAATGGATTGATTTAAGAAGTGACTAGGTTGACTAGGAAGAGTAAGGTATTGAGAAGGCTAGTTATACGATTGATAAAACTCATGAAAAGGTTGATAAGGGTCATATTGGATTTGGTAATTATCATTATCATGACAAAGTTGATAAGGATCATACAAAGGCTGATAGGGGATACCATAAGATTTAGATACCTCACCAACTTGTGTAAAATAAAACTCAACACTAAATTAGCCATGAAACTTCATTAGGAAGAAAGAACACAAAGAAAAATTACCAACAATCTTCAAAAGGAAAACATGGGCTACTTGACTAGATAATGTAACTTCGGAGTCACCATTAATGCTTGGATAGATGCCTCCAAAGGTTGATGTGTTGAAAGATAACATCAAAGATCTTTTAACTTCTTGCATAATGAGTCTCATCGAGCATGCCAAAAACTATTATCACTTAGATTTTCACCCTTTAAGGAGATGTCTTATCTCTCTTCATCCAAGTGGCACAATTGAAACACCTCTAGGCTATGGGTAGCCTTAAAATGAGGTGAATATCTAGATAGGGATAGCTCCCTTGATGTACCACTTGTAGATCACTACTACACCTATGTTTGCAAGGGAAAAGGGAGAGAAAACTGAAAGTAAACTATCCTAAAGGTGGTGATACACCAAATTGATTGATGACTAGCAACCAAATGCACGTCACACATGATATCAAGAGACTAACTAAATATACACTTCTCCAATCTAAATCTCCACACATCAATATTTCATTATGAGGTTGTGATGAATGTTTAGGCTAGGAAGAGTAGACAAGATGCCTAGAATGGAACTATTTAAATAGACTAACTCACTCAACCTTGACACATCATAAAACACTTCACATGACCTAAAAGAAGAAGATTTAAAGCTATAAATAGGTGGGAGAATGAGACAAAAATGCTAAGGAAACAATATTCATCATATAATCAATATCAATCATTCAAGTGAACAAATTATGAATAGTCATAGAAGAGGTAAAAATTAGTGGTCTTTATTGATCTATGTTATGCAAATGAATAAGGCTTCACCATACTCAGGTTGAGCATATTTTACAAAGGCCAAAATGGCTAGTTCTTATATAAATTGAGAGAGAGGGGAAATAAATAATTCTAAAGTTCACAAGGACACTCATCAAGATGAGCAAATGAGTTACATGTGCATGATAAGGGAATGTGAAACTAATCATGCAAAGTCAAGAAGCACAGGTGTCACCCCAAGTCCCCTTCCACACACCTTGTATACTTGGCTTCTAAAAAGTCATAAATTTTCCATGAAATTTTTTACAAGAGAGTGGATGACACTTATAAATACTCTCCATGACCTTAGAGGAATTATGCACACCTTAAAATTAGTTTAATTGAAGCTTTTCACTCTTCTCACTATCATGTTCACTATTCTAGTTTTGAATGGCTAAGATGAGAGATATTTATGAGGCACTTAAGAATTTTTTTGAAGAATTAAATGGGCATGGATAGTTATCTTAAGTCTTAATATTCCTTTCAAATTTGATTTCATCTCTTGAAACCTCCTAGAACCTACACAATACACAAAATAGTAAAAAATACCTTATTTTGTACTCCATCTATATAATTCCATATAATCTAAAAGTATGGGGAGTAACTTTAGAGAGTCCTCTCTAGTTTTAAATCACTTTCATGGTAATTATGGTCAATTTTTATATCTCACCATCTTCATTTTCTTCATTGGGTCATTTCCAAGGGTTTGCAAGGGTTTTGAGTCATTTCCACTCTTAAGATTTGTTCATAAATATAATATGTTATAATTTTAAAAAAATAATCACAAATTTTATTTTTAATACCCCTAATAACCTCTCCAAACTCCTTGGATATTTAGGCAAATTTCCAAGGGAGATATGAGCACTTAAAGCTACCTTATTGAGCTTTTCCTTCCATTTGCACAAGCTTAATGTTGTCTTTGAGCTCAAAAATAAATTAATTGTGTTTCCTCTAAAATCTAAAAGCTTTAACACACCTATAATGACCCTAAAAACATTCAAAAATCCATTTAATTCTTATTTAAGACTAAAATTTAAATTGACCTTTCATTTGAATTATAGGCCTAACCATGCCTAACAGGCATGCTTGTAAACTTGGCAATCTAGACCATCTTATTAGGTTCCATCCTTATGTGATATGTTTTTCATATTTTTTTATATGTACTAAAACTTATCACACCTACTAAAACTGTTCCTTTATCTCCTTATCTCACCTTATCACCTTCCTTCTTCAAAACTAACTGTTTGCACTCAAAGGAAGTACCCTCTATCTGAGACAAAATAGAGGGTACTTCCCCTATTACCTCATAAAAATTACTTATTTTATATGATTATAAAAATTATAATTATTTAATTCAAAAAAATTTAACCTTTGATAACATCATTTATCTCTTTAATTCCTCAAAGACCCAAGACAGACTGTTAGAAGGCAAATTGAGTATACAAGGTTCTCATATGTACTATGTGATACATCATAAAAACATTTTATCTTCTTATTTTTTTTTATATTAGGGTATATAATTTACATAAAAACATTAACCAATGTTTTCCAATCCAATTCATCACATCAATCATCTACATACCTCTTTATACTCCTTAACTAGTCAAGGTTGAGTGTAATTCTGACTATGTTTTGCTTCAAGATGCCACACCTGTAGGTTAATTTGCATGATTTGACCTCAAATACAATGTCTAAAACCTCCTTATAATCCCTTGGAGTCATTTTATATTACTTTTACCCATTTTTAATCATCCTTATGCATTGGTAATAGTCAAACCTCAGTCCTCAGCCCACTATCTATCATAGTCAAACATAGTCAACTGTGTTGGGAAAGGTAAAAGCCTATAGATTAAGACTCCTCTTTTGAAATATTATACATAAATATTAAATATCATAAACCATATTAAATATAATATTTTTTTATAACCTTGGTTATTCTATATTTAAACCTTTAATATAGATTATGTTCTCCTACAATCAGCTATAGGTGTGCATTTTACATGATTGGACACCTATAGGTGGTCATGGGAGACAAATCACAATATATCATTTTATTTAAGATCCCATTAGGTCATGATTACTCCTTTAAAATATTTTAAACTATTCAATCATGGTGGCATGTTCTATACTACTAACTTGGAAAACAAGGTTGCTTAAAGACTCAAAATCCTGTAGACCTTATTGATTGAGTTTAGTATATAAAAGCACAACTTTGGGTCTCCCAAAAACCAATTTCCAATGATCCTCTACCATCCAAACTTTGTATAGTCCTTATCCTATATGAATAATACATTATGGTGTCTCAAATACATAACAACCTTAACCAAGGTGTTCCAATCCAATTCATCACCTCAATCCTTTACAGGGCTCTTTATACTCCTTAACTAGTCAAAGTTGAGTGTAATTCTAACTGTGTTTTGCTTCAATATGCCACAGATGTAGGTTAATTTTCATGATTTGACATAAAATAAAATGTTAAAACCTCCTTATAATCCATTATAGTCATTTTATATTAATTTTACCCATTTTAAATCATCTTTATGCATTGGTAACACTCAAACCTCACTTCTCAGCCCATTGTCTATCATGATCAAACACAGTCAATTATGTTGGGAAAGGTAAAAGCCTATAGATGAATAATCCTATTTTGAAAGGTTATACATCACTATTAAATATATTTAACCATTTTAAATCATCTCTTTTCTAATAACCTTGGTGATTCCATATTTAAACCTTTGCTATAGATGTTATTCTCCTACAATCAGTTGTAGGTGTGCATTTTGCATGATAAGACACCTGTAGGTGGTCATGGGAGATAAATCATAATATATCATTATATTTAAGTGCCCAATAGGTTATGATTGATTCTTTCAAATATTTTAAATCATTCAATCATGGTGGCATGGTCTCGACTACCAACTTGGAAAATAAGGTTGCTCAAAGACTCAAAATCTTGTAGATGTTATTGACTGAGTTTAGTGCATAAAATCACAACTTTGGGTCTCCTAAAAAAAAAATCCACTAATACTCTGCCCTCCAAAATTTGTATATTATTTCTCCCATATTAATACTATAATATATAATCATATATATTCATCAAAAGTTCTTTTAACCATGTTGTATGTTATCAATAAATGATGAGGTTCTTTGTTTTCACCTTTTGGGGATTTGATCCCAAAACTCAATCATCTCATGTCCAAGGTGATATATGCTTCCATTTGATAATTTAGCCTTTAAATTAAGTCTTCCATAACAAAAAACACCTAATATGACTTTAATGAGGGTTCCATCACTTATTTTAATACTTAAAAACAAGTATTTTCATAATTCTACCAGTGTAACCTATAGGTAGACATTCTAACGTACAGACAATAAATATGAGTTTAGGCATTGGACATGATTTTTAAGATTCAAATGGTTCTTGAGCTTCCTCAAATATTTAAAATATACTCCTTACATTATGAAAACCTTATTTATCTTAGAAACTCCCTTACAACATGGTTGGTCTCTATGAGGGCACCTATAAGTGTACCTTAAGCTGCATATAGAGAGGCAGTGAGTAGAATGGTCCATGTATTCAAGGAGTCTACCTTCATAGATAATTTATCTCTCCCCCCCCCCCAAATATTTTAAAATGAAGCATTATGATGTTTTAGATATTAAAACAAGATCACACTCCTCATTTCAATGTCTTACTTTCCTATAAGCAGTTGTAGTGACATGCCAATGGCAGAAAAAATGTGTGTGACTGAGTTGACTGTCACAGTCCTTTATGCCAAGTGAAATATTTTTTATTAATTTATCCTAGTATGAGAGTGTGTTTAAAATTATTATGCTTCAAAAAAACATCCATGAACATGCTAAAAAGGTTCCACACACATGATTTAACATGGCTACAAGTGAAATTGAACAAAGAGTTGATTGTGAGCATGGTAAGATTGAAAGTTTGATCAAATCATGGTATTGTAAGACAAATCATGGAAATGAGGTCGTTCCTATTGAATTTAATCATGGAAAATACAATTTCCCATTCATATTAATCCTTTACATATAATACAACCTTCTACAAGTAGTGAAAATGACTGTCATTCCACTTGGGACATCAACCTATAAAATAAACTAAAAAGCCCATGAGATCTTTGCCAAACATGAAACTAAGAATATAAATCATTAGAGGAGAGTGAAAACATCATTTGGAATCAATCTCATCTTTTTTATTTTATGAAAATTTCCATATAATAGTAAAACTGATAGGGTGCATAGATTAGCAAGCAAATTAGATATGTCAACTTCTTAGGAATGGTTTATAAAGCATAGGTCACCATTATTATAAAAACAAACATCAAATGGAAGTTGATTGAGTATAGAACATACCCCCATGATTATTTTTTTTGAAACCTCCCCTACTAGTCCTATCAAGTATAAACTTGAGGGCCATTCTTTCTTGCTAAGCTTAGTGAAATAAGAGAGAAGTAGGTTTCTCAAATTTTTGGAGATTTTTATCAAACTAATCATTGGAACAAGTGTGTGGAAGACCAAATGACACTATGGAAGTGTCTATTATATTGTTCATGATCTTGGATCCTTGCACATAAGATTGAGCAAATCTATGTATGTAGTAATGAAATCATAGATAAATTACAAAGGAGGAAGAAGCTTGTTTTCAAATGGCAATATTGCAAGAATGACCTACTTGCATATAATCACATTAACCTATCTAACCTTGAAAAAAGGACAAGTGTGATACATATAGAGAAAATTATGGTAACATGAGGAAGCCTCTAATTTTCCTAATTAGATAATTACATTAAAATATAATTAGCCTATGTGACCCTTTTATAATTAGCCTAAGGAAGATTAATTGACATAGAATGGCCATGAAGTCATGTGGGAAAAACCCAATAGGAAAAATAAATACATCAACACCCCCCTTAAGCGTAGCTTAGGTGAGATGAGAATTGGGTCTCGACATTGAAACCCTGATGAGGCACTTAAGTACATAGTGAAGAACCTCCATAGAAGGAAGAATAAGGTGGAGCATCCCTAACCCCAATGAGAGCTCATAGATGAAAAAAATTAATATCTATGAAGGGCTTGGTCTGAATATCTACAATTTGATTTGATGTTGGACAATACTAAAGATCAATGATTTACTCATTGATAGGTTCCCTGATGAAATGCATGTGAATCTCTATGTGTTTGGTCTTTTGATGGAAAACCAATTTTTTAAAAATCTAGATAGTTCTTTGGTTGTCACATTAGATGATTATTGGCTTATGAAACTAGATGCCAAACTTAGTGAGAATCCCTTGAAGCCAGATTGCCTCAATGGTGGCATTGATATTCCCTCTATATTCTACCTCTATAGATGATAAAGCAATTGCATGTTACTTTTTTCTTGACCAGTTTATTGGACCCAAACCAAGTGAGAAATTGTAGCTTGAAGTGGACTTTCAACTCTAAATATCTCCAACCCAATCTAAATCTATGTATCTAATAAAATCAACCTATGTTCCTACTCTGTAGTGTATCCCATAGTTTTGAAAACCTTGAATGTATTATAGAATCTGCTTAGCTGCTTTCCAATGCAATTCATGTGGATCCTACATAAACTAAGAGTCCATGCCAATTGCATAGGATATGTCAGGTCTAGTGTGTGTGAGATAGATAAGACTACCCACAAGTTATTGATATAGAGTTGCATCAACCAATGGTGTATAACAATTAGCCTCAAGCTTCACACCAGATATTAAGGGATAGGATTTGGCTTACACTCAACCATTTTAAACATCACAAATAAATCAAGAGAATACTTGGATTATGATAAATTTATCCTAGAATCTAACTAAATGATTTTAATCTTGAGAAAGTAATGTAACAATCCCATGTTTGTCATTGAAAATCTATCTAAAAGTGTAATTTTCACTGCTGAGATGGATGATTGTGAGCTCCCTACAATCAACAAGTCATCCACATAGAGAACTAGGATCAATAGAGAATCATCCTACTATAAGATGTAGACATTCAGATCTGAGTAGCATCTGGTGAACTGAATATGAGGAGAAAGGAGTCCATCTTGGCATACCATGCTTGATGGCCCTGTTTAAGTCTATAAATAGATTTCTTGAGTCTACAGACTAAGGAGGAATCTTCCATAAAGCCTTATGGTTTCTCTATGTAGAAAAACCTCTTGACATATATTTGGTGAATATCCCATCAATGTGTAGCTATGATGGATAGAGTGAGTCTGATAGATGTCATCTTGGCTACAGGAGCAAATGTCTCAATGTAGTCTATGCTAGGCACCTCAAAAACCCCTTTGTAACCAAACAAGATTTTTAATTATCAACAGTCCCATCTGCACCATACTTAGTTTGATAAACCCATTTTCAATAGACCAATTTTCTCCCTTTAGGAAGAGGGATCTAGTCTGATGCTTTGTTCATGATTAGGGAACTATACTCCTCCTACATAGTAGAATCCCATTTTAGAATGCTAGATGCCTCATGAAAGGTTTGCAGATCTAAGGCAATGGCTAGGTAGGTATGTGAAGTTCTCTAAAACTATGAATGTGTCCACCTTATAACTAATGGATTCTAACCCATTTCCCAGCACTTTTAAGTGTCTATTTGGCCCAAGTGGGACCAAAATTGTATGAGATTGGAGAATCAAGAGGTGAGTCATCACCATCTAAAGTGTGATTGTGAGATGGAGGAGGAGAATCCTCATCACTACTCTCATCATTTGAACTTGAAGAAGAAGAAGAGTCATCATGATCATCAAGAGGATTTTGAGGTGGATCTAAGTCACTATCTGAGGTGAAATCAATGTCCAGTGAGACTTTTGAAGAGTATGGAGTACTAGTAGTGAGTTTAAGTGGGCCCTTGAAAAATTGACACTCCTTTCTATGAAAAACTCATGGGTTTTAGGATGTAGGAGCTTTTAACCCTTCGTACCCTTTACATACCCCACAAAGATACAAGACTAACTCTAAGGGTCCATTGCCTTGCATTTCTTATTAGTAATATGGGCCATTACAAGTGATCCAAACACTCAAAAGTGATCCATTATGGGCTTGTGACTATCCCAAGATTTGAAAGGAGTGATTCATTTCAAGGCTTTGTGTGGAATTAAGTTCTGAATATAGCATGCATAGTTGATTGCTTCAGCCCAAAACTGAGGAGCAAGAAACTTTGAGTGAAGCATGCAGTTAACCATTTCCTTCAAGGTATAGTTATTATGTTTAGCCACATAATTATACTTACTATATGGAGCTATGTGTTACTTATGAATCCCCTCTAATGTGAAAAACTACTCAAACCTATTATTGACATACTCCCTACCATTATCAATCCTTAAGATTTTGATAGAATAGTCTAATGACTTCTCCACAAGTGCCTTGAAGTCCTTAAAGTTATCAAAGACCTCAAACTTCTTTTTGAGAAAAAAACCCAATTGTACCTCAAAAATGCATTGATTAATATGAGCATTTATCTTTTCTTGTTGAATGAAGGTTTTAAAAATGGACCTGTTATATCACTATGGATAATTTCTAGCTTCTGTTCAGCTCTCCTTATTTTTCCCTTGTAATATTTCTCTTATGGATGCTTGTCAAGAATGTAGCCATTACATAGGCCATCTAAGAATTTGAATTTAGGAAACCTTGAAACCATGTCTTGATGACTGATTCCATCTAGGTAACAATAGTTTAAATAGCCAAACCATTCATGCCATAGTTTACTCACTCCATCTGCATAAGTAAGCAATGTAGCTGAGGGCTGATCTGGGGCAAATTGTGAGAAGGTATACAACCTAGACTGATGATTGGCCTTCCCATAAGCCACTATGATATCATTTTGTAGCTCTTTGATAACCACTAAATTAGGTGTGAACTCAAATCGATTTCTTGCATCTATGTGAGTGATTTGGTACACTAACAGAAGATTGGTGGATAGTGAAGGAACACATAAAACATCATTAAAGGTCATATCACTTACTTTAACTGATCCTTTACCACTAAATTATACCAAATTATCACCACCCATGAGAATTAAAGGCATAAAACATGGCTCTATTTATAAAAATAGATCCTCTAAAGAGGTTATGTGATAGGAAGCACCTGAGTCAATAACCCAAGTCAAAGGCTGAGAAGCTATTGTAATAAGTACCTTGCCCTTGTTTTTACCCTTTTAATATCTTTATCCTTTACAAAATCTTGTGTAGACATGTTTGAAGTTGAGGACCCAAGAACACTGATGTTATTCTTCTCAAGCATCTTAGTCAAGGTGTCAATCTTCTTTTTCATGCACTGAGATTCATCATGCCCAAGTTTCTTACAAAAGTTACATTTGACTTTATCCTTCTTAGGTTTCCCACTTGAGGAGGACTCATTTGATGATACCTTAGGCTTGGCATGTGATTTTTTATTCTTTTTATGCTCATGATCTGGTTTAAACTATTTTTTATCCTATTTGCCACTACTATAAGGCTTCTTCTTGTCCTGATTGACAATCAAGGAATGTGATTTTGAAGACTTCAATACACCCATTTGAACTAAATTATCTTGTTTTTTAGTTACATCAGCAACAAAATCATCAAATGATGGCATTTTCTAAGTGGATCTAAGTGCACATTTGGTATTATGAAATGTAGAGATGAAAACTGAATAATCATGATAGTTTTACAAGCACAGATAAAATCAATTGGTCATCTATTTTCTCAATGTCACATTGTTTCAACTATAGTCTTAGTGATTTGAACTTTGTAAAAAAGTCTTTTAGGGTGTCATAATCACCTGGGTTTAATGTGATGAGCTCATTCTCTAGCTCATGACCCCTCATGATTCTTGCACTCTAAAAAGCTTGTCTAGGATGGTCTAGATTTCATTAGGAGTTTTTATAGATTCAACATGGAATAGGAGGTCAGGAGACATTGATAGTGTTGTCCCCAAAAAATTTCACTCATTTTTTTGGACAACATATGAACTATTTTGGTCTTGCAAGACCAAAATTGTCTCTTCCCTTTTCAAAATTTGTTTTGTGCATTCAAATTTTCCATTCTTCAAAGCTTTTTAGAAATCTATGGACTCCATAGGCTCATTTTTACATACTCCACAGGCTCCTTTCTAAAAACTCCACAGGCAAGTTTCTACAGACTCTTTCAAGGCTTGAGAGACTTTCAAAAAACTATGAACTCATTTCTATGAACTCTACCGATTCAAAACTAATGACTCTACAAGTTTGAAATTAGCTGGTTCAACAGGTTTGATGACTTTAATAGGTAAATTCTCTCCAAGGAGCAAGTTTCTAGCACTTAAGCAATTTATGGATTGGTTTAGTGGTTTAACAGGTTTGACAGTTCCAAAATTATGTGTGGGTTTTTCATTTTTCCTAAAGTTTTGTCTAAATCTCAAAGTCAAGCAGAAACTGCCAAGTATCGTCTGCCAAGACACTTTATAGTTTATTTTCAAGAAGTAGTGGAAGATGCCATGTGTCCCTTGTAAAGCTTGTCGAAAGCCTCCAAGTGTCAATATCTGAAGTTCTTTCCTTTTGTTTCACTATTTTGAGTAAGGACCATGGTGGGCCCCAGGTGAATGGCAAAAATTAAGCAGAACGCTCCAAGTGTCATCATCCGTGTGATTGCTAAAAGTAAACGAAACATGCCACATGTCCCATTGTATTTTAGTGGAGCACGACAAGTGTCAGCATCCATGTTTCAAGCTTTTCATAAGTTTCAAAGCTTCTTTCAATGAGCTTGTCTTAGAATCCCATAGAAAGTGCCAAGTGGCAATAACGGAAAGTTTGTAATTTGTTTCTAACAAGCTATGAAAGTTGCCACATGTCCCTTGTAAAGCTTGTCAAAAGCCTCCAACTGTCGACATCCATAGCTATTGAGTAAGGACTATGGTGAGCCCCAAGTAAGTCACAAAAATAAGTGGAATGTGCCAAGTGTCTACATCTATGTGAATCCAAATGAGTTCTAAATGTTTCTACACTATTTCTAAAAACTCAGTGGAAGCCACCATGTGTCATCTTACGTAAGACTCTCAAAAGGTATCTAAAGCTTCTGTAGTTTAAGCAGATGTTGCCAAGTGTCTTCACCTATTTAGGGTGAAAGCCACCATGTGTCACTTGTTGAGATCAGTGGAAAGTGCCATCTATCCACGTTCCCCTTTTGAGGTAGCCAAAGCTAAGGAATTCCTTCAAACATTTTGTCTAAAGGAAATAAAGGATAAAGCCCACCAAAGAAACAAAAGCCTGAAGGCCACCTGGTTGTGCTTGAAGGGTAGGTACCCTTGCAGGAGGCACTTGACACTCAAAAAAGGATCATTTATAAAGCTTGAAGGGACACCTTCCCTTCAGAGTGCTCCAAAGGCTTGATAAAGACACAAAAAGAAGCTTTGAAAGACTTAGGTGAAAAAAATCCTTCAAAGATCAAAGGTTCAACATGGTTCAGGTGACTAGTGATGTCCCCGTGGATGTCAAATTTAAGGTGATAGAATATCCATTAATATTTGAATATGGCATAGAATTTGAAAAGTAAAACAAGCAACCAACTAAAAAGAGAACCTAAGAGCCCTAATTGATATGAGGAAGAGAAAATAATACAAAAGATTAGAAATATTGATAGGGGAGTTATTTCCAGTAGGTGAAATAGTGGATCAAGTAGACTTCTGAGCACACCAAATCAAGGACATGGCCTATTTTTCTTCCATGAAGTAAAGGCAAATGGATGGCTGTGTAGACACTAGGAAAAGGATCAGATAGTCTATACTAAGGAAAAGACATATTAGATTAATTAGGACACCATAGTTAAGGTAGTTGCCCTATTCCAGCATGGCCCTCCTTGACAAAATTGAAAATGCATTCAAGGCATTGAATGCAGCATGGGCCATTCCATGGAACAAAGTGACAAGCCTTTCTTGGCTGCTATATAATGTAATCTCTAATTTGATACAAGAGAGATCTTTTTATCACAAAAGCAAAGCTCTACCCAAATTGAAAGGTGAATAATGAGACTTTGAGCTCATATTGTTGTTCATATTATTTTATCTGAATGAGAAAGAAAGTTACTTGCAGACTTTGTGCTGTTATAGCTTGTGTTATTTTAGGAGATTGTTCTTATGTCTATCTTCTAGATGCATTCTTGTTTATTTAATTTAACAAGTAGAACTAGTGGAAGTGATAAGGAAGGTATCCTGAAGCTAGTTACTTTTAGAATTTGTGATGTCATAGTTGTCTTCAGTGTGTGTTTATTTTCTATTCTTGTATAAAGGACCTTGAGATGACTTGTGCCCTCATTGTCCTTTGTGTTTCACTCTTAGGCAGTTGAGGTGGAGACTTTATGCTACATCATAGTCTACAAGTTACTACACCTTTAGTTACTAGTTACTTATCATTACCTGAAAGAACTCCTGTTATTTCCTACAAGAACACTTCTGAAAGAAGAGAAGTGCCTTCAGTGTGTTCACCAGGATTTTCTCCTCTATTTGTGAACATCATCTCTAAAAAAATAGAGATAGATGGTGTTATTCTACCCCTGAGTGTTATTTTTAGCTTATATATATAGTATATAGCTCTTCATACTTATAAGGAACTTCCCCTTGATGAGAGGAGAGATTTGTCCCCTGTTGATGTAGTAAACCTGCACACCTAGCTGACCAATCTCCCTATGTTGTGGCTGAAGAGACCTATTTTGCTCACCAATTAGCTAGTTGACAAAACATTCACCCAACAATTTTTGGCAACTATGTTGGGGATGGACACACATTTTGAAGCTTTAAGCTTCAAGCTAAAGTAAGACCAATCCTTTTCCATTTTTGTTTCACAATCTAGCAACTCCACACTATACCAGAAGCCAGAGAGTTCAAGGTGTTGTTGACCTTGTCTTTGAGTTGGTACAGCAAGGAAATTTTGATTTGTTTCCTCCCCAACTTCAAGTTCAAATATCTAAGAGTGTTCCCCCTAACTATACTAGGTCACCAACACAAGGTAGAGCTACTTTTTCTGTTGTCACCAGAGCTCTGCCTATCCATACTCCACCCAAATTTGTTATCCCTCTTTTTCATAACCCCATCATGGCAGTTCAAGGCCCCTGGGGTAACTCATTTGGCCCACTAAATCCTACTCCACCTCTACATGAACTTTCACACATCTCAAGGAAGAATTTCCCCAAATTTTTTGGTGATGGGAGAGTTCATCTTGATGAACACATTATAGCCTTTAGCATAGCCTGTGGCATAATAAGAATGGAATTTGAGGATGTTGTAGTCAGGCTCTTCATGGAAACACTACAAGGTACTACTATAAACTATTTTTACCATCTATAAGCTAGATCAGTGACTAATTGGGACACACTCAAAACTAAATTTGAAGCCAAGTTCAAGCTTGTAGAAGATGCACATGCCTTGCTGGCCTAGCTCTTACAGATGAAGAAGGGACCTCATGAACCTATGAGGGATTTCATTACAAAGTTTGACAAGCTAAGGAATAAGATTCCTGTAATTACTCAACCAACACTTAAAAACCTCAAATGCTTCTTCATCAACTCATAACTACCTGAAGTGAGTTTTTTGCTGAGACGTGCTGGCCACATAGACCTTGAAGCTGCTCAAGACCTGGCTACTGAGATGGAATATGACCTTATCTTAGCTGAGAAAATAAGGAGAGATCCAAATAGAGGTAAACCCTCTTCATCTTTTGAATACTTACCTTCAGCCACCACTGATCCAATGGTGTAGAAGCTAGTAAATGAATTGTTAGCCCTAAAAAAATAAATGGCACAAGGGATGTCATCTGCTCCTTCATAAAGAGATATACCAAGGAGGACATTTTAGAATCAACCATACCAAGGTAATGCTACCAAAAATCAAGGGCAAGCAAATCATCTTCCTCCCCCTCAGAGGAATAACCTTGCCATTGAAGCACCTCCAACTAACTTAGTGGTTAGATATCTTGAAGTTGAATCAAATTTCTCATTCCAGCCTGAGTTGAATCCTGAAGATGATGCTAATCTTTTCACTAAGGAAGAAGAAGAATTAGCTGGTAACTCTAATATTGGTTTCTTGAATTATCAAGATGAACCCAGAAGTGAAGGTAATGAAACTAAGGGATCATATGCTATATTCACCTGGTCTAAGAATCAATCAGCTCAACCAGTTGATAAGGAGAAAGAAGAAGAGCAACCTCAACTAGTAGTTTCAATTCCTAAGTGAGAATCCACTCTTCCTTTCTAGCCAAAGTACCCAGTGATTGCAAGAAAGATAATTACACAAAATATCCCTATGCCTTCTACTTCAAATTCATAGTCCAGTCCTCTCCCCTCCAAAAATCAAAAGGATGAACTCCCATCCTCTGCTCCTAGCTCATTTCCAACAATTGATATAATTGACCATATAAAGAAAACTAAAATTCAAATGTCTAAATTTGAATTTATGCAATCCAACCTCGAGTAATTAGACAAACTAGTTTAATGTGTTAAAAACTAGGTTGTCCCTATATGACAATCAATTCCTAAGGTGACTCATGATTCCCCCAAGAATGCACTCACCAAGAACAACCTTGTCATCACTCCTCCTACTGCTCCTAGTAGGACTGAACCTTTTTATGTCTCATTATTGATAAATGAACATCAACTAAATAACTGCATCATTGTTTTTAGAGCTTTAGATAATGTCATGCCTATCAAAGTGGTTGAATCCCTTAGCCTTACACTGACCAAAACATTTGGTAGATGCTTTTCCATGGAGAACAAGCAAGTACCTCTACTAGGACAAATCAAGGATGCTCAATTTGCATTTGCAACCTTTTCAGACAAAAGAATCAAGATGATTATCTTGGTGGCTGACATCCTAGCTTCATATGGCATCCTTCTTGGATGAAAATTCTACAAGGATTTAAGGGGTGAATTGAGCATGGATCTATCTGAAGTAAGGATTCTAGTCAAGGGTGTTATGAAGAGGTTGCTCCCTGAGAAGGAAGTGAAATATGTGGTTATCCAGACCTTGGCACCTGAAGCTCAAATTTTGTTTGAGTCTTCAAGCATGGGTAACTACTTTCTATCCATAGATGAAGTTTATGAAGCATCTGATGAAGCTCCTATAGGTGACAACCTATAAATGCATTCAGCTAGAATAGTAGAAGAATTGGTGGAGTGCAATACTAATGTGGTAGGATCTCCACCTCTGAATGAAGAGGAATCCAAAGGAAAAGTAGTATCTAATGAGGTATGGGTTCTTGAATTTGATGGCAGCTACTCTTCTACCACTTCAGGTGCCAAAATTTTGCTAATATCCCCTCAAGGAAATATTTTTCCTTCATCTTACAAATTGTAGCTCAACAACACCAACAACACAGCTAAATATGAATCTATGTTGCTTGGATTGAGGGTTGCTTGAGACAAAGGCATCAAGCTCCTTCATGTGAAAGGAGATGTTGAACTAGTGGTTTGTCAGGTGAGAAACTTGTACAAAACCAAGAATGAAAGATTATGCCACTACCACAATCTAGTCTGGGACTAAATTGAAAGATTTGATGCTTTTAGCATCTCTGCCATTCCTAGAGAATTCAATGACCAAGCTAATGCACTAGCTATTTTAGCCACTCTCTTGGTCCCCCACCCAGACTTCAAAGAAGACAAGTACACTATTGAGTTGGTTTTTTAGCCAAGTATACCTGATAATACTAGTCATTGGCAAGTGTTTAACAATGAAAACCAAATCATTGCCAATCATCTAGGCTTGAACCTGATAATGTAAGTCATTTTGAATGATAATTATAAACATGATGAAGAGAAAGGCCACCTTTAGTTAGACTGAAGAAGGCAAGTCAACATTTGAGGATATCAAGACTGCCATTGCCCATGCCCTAATTCGAGTTTGTCTAGACTATAACAAAGAGTTCACCATATACAGTTATGCTTTAGAACACATGCTTTCATCAATTTTGGTTCAATAAAATAAAGAAGGTATGGAATCTCCCATTTCTTTCATGAGCTTTCCTCTGAAATCTCATGAGCTAAAGTACTCAAACATGGAGAAGCATGCTTATGTAGTGGTGAAGGCAGTAAATCATTTCCACTTCTACATCTTGAATTCACACACTACGGCCTTGGTTCCTGACACCACGATCAAATCCATACTAACCCAGCAGGAGTTTAGGATGAAAAGAGGAAATTGGGTTGCAAAGATCTAGGAGTTTGATCTGGTCATCAAGCCAACAAAGTTGGTATGGGGAAAAGGCTTATGCCAATTAATTGCTAATAATAAGCTAAAAGGAACAGAGCATGAAGAATCAAAATAAGAAGATGCACCAACAGTCCTCTTTGTCTCCACCATGAATGAGTGATATTCAGGTATTGCTCATTTCTTTACTTATGGTGAGTGTCTTGCTCACCTATCTTATAAAGAAAGGAAGACTATCAAGTTGAAAGCTGTCAATTTCATCCTTTGGGAAAATGGCCTATACAAGAGGAGCCTTAATGGAGTGTTCCTTCGCTATGTGGACAACGAGAAGCAAAGCCAACTTTTGAAATCCTTCCACAATCTAGCTTGTGGAGGACCTTTTTTTTCTCCTGTGACTACCCATAAAATTTTGTGAGCCAGGTATTACTAGCCAACTCTCTTTCAAGATGCGCACAAGTGGGTAAGGAAATGTGAGCTATGCAAGTAGTTTGTTGGGAGACCCAAGTTAGCTACCCTGCCTCTCAAGCTAGTGGTCATAGAGGAGCCATTCCAATAATGGGGAATTGATTTCATTGGTGTTTTAAACCCATCTTCTAGTGCTAGACATGATTATGTCCTCACAGTAATAGATTACTTCACCAAGTGGGTGGAAGCTATCCCAACTAAGCATGTTACTTCAGAAGTAGTGTGTAATTTCCTCAAAGAAAACATCATTTCCAGATTTGGGGTCCCAACCAAGATTGTCACCAATAATGCAACTTGTTTCACTTCCTAGGAGATTACTCAATTATGTTTCTACTATGGGATTACACTCTCTCACTCTTCTGATTACTTTCCACAAGGGGATGGACAAGTTGAATCAAGCAACAAGAACTTGGTGACAATCATCAAGAAGCTAGTAGATGACAACCAAAGGACATGGCATAAAGCATTAGTTGATGCTCTATGGGTAGACAAGATTACACCAAAAAAGGCAATTAGTATCTCTCCTTTCCAACTTCTTTATGGACTCAATGCTGAGATACCAATCACCCTGGAATTGCCAGCATTGAAATTGGCTAAGGCAATTAAAGATCAGACATATGAAAGCTCCATTGATAAGAGGATCATGTGCCTGACTAAGTTGGATAAGTAGAGAACCATGGTGGTGGACCGAATTACTGCCCATCAAGGTCTGGTGAAGAAGCTTTTCAACCAAAAAGCAAAGAACTATGATTTCTAGATTGGAGATCAAGTCCTCTTGTGGGATAAAAGGAGAGAACCAAAGGGAATGCATGGAAAATTTGACTTCCTATGGAGGGGCCCTTTTACTATTCATCAGCTCAATGGTGAAAATAGTTTCCTATTGAGGTATCAAGATGGCACACCCTTTTCTCTACCTCACAATGGGCAGCATCTGAAGCACTTCAACTCTTGAAGTATCAGATAAGTTCACTTATACATATGTATATTTGTTTAGTCTTTGTGTCATTCATTTTCATTTTTTTACAGCCTTTCTTTTTGGTAGCATGACTCCATAGCCCAATGGCATACTTTGAAGGCACTAGAGATTCTGGTTTATACTCCCCTCAACTGTTTCAAGTTTTCATCTAAAGGAAGTTCCCCAACTGGAGCCAGCTATTGTCCCCAAAAAATGTCACTCATTTTTTGGGACAACATATGAACTATTTTGGTCTTACAAGACCAAAATTGTCTCTTCCCTTTTTAAAATTTATTCTATGCATTCAAATTCTCCATTCTTTAAAGCTTTTTAGAAATCTACAGACTCTGCAGGCTCATTTCTATGGACTTTGTAGGCTCATTTCTATAGACTCCACAGGTGGGTTTCTATGGACTCTTTCAAGGCTCGAGAGACTTTTAAAAAACTATGAACTCATTTGTACAAACTCTACTAATTCAAAACTACTAACTCTATAGGATTGAAATTAGCTGGTTCAACAGGTTCGATGACTTTAACAAGTAAATTCTCTCCAAGGAGCAAGTTTCTATCACTTAGGCAATTTTTAGATTGGTTTAGTGGTTTAATGGGTTTGACAGTTCCAAAATTATGCACAAGTTTTTCATTTTGCCTAAAGTTTTATCTAAATCTCAAAGTCAAGCAGAAGTTGACAAGTGTCATCTGCTGGGACACTTTATAGTTTATTTTCAAGAAGTAGCGGAAGACACCACGTGTCCCTTGTAAAGCTTGTCAGAAGCCTCCAAGTGTCAATATACACAGTTCCTTCCTTTCATTTCACTATTTTGAGTAAGGACGATGGTGGCCCCCAGGTGAATGGCTAAAATTAAGTGAAACACTCCAAGTCTCATCATCCATGTGATTTCTAAAAGTAAACAAAATGTGCCATGTGTCCCATTATATTTTAGTAGAGTGTGACAAGTGTCAGCATCTGCGTTTCAAGCTTTTCATAAGTTTTAAAGATTCTTTCAATGAGCTTCTCATAGAATCTTGTAGAAAGTGCCAAGTGGCAATAGCAAAAAGTTTTTAATTTGTTTCTAAGAAGCTATGAAATTTTCCATGTGTCCCTTGTAAAGCTTGTCGAAAGCCTCCAACTGTCGACATCTGTAGCTATTGAGTAAGGACTATGGTGAGCCCTAGGTAAGTCACAAAAACAAGTGGAACATGCCAAGTGTTTGCATCCACATGAATCCAAATGAGTCCCAAATGTTTCTACACTATTTCTAAAAACTTAGTGGAAGCCACCATGTGTCATCTTCTACATGACTCTCAAAAGGTAGCTAAAGCTTCTGTAGTTTAAGCAGATGCTGCCAAGTGTCCTCACCTGTTTAGGGTGGAAGCCACCACATGTCACTTATTGAGATCAGCAAAAAGTGCCACCTATCCCTATTCCCCTTTTGAAGTGGCCAAAGCCAAGTAATTCTTTTAGACATTTTGTCTGAAGGAAATAAAAGATAAATCCCACCGAAGAAACAAAAGCCCGAAGGCTACCCAATTGTGCCTGAAGGGTAGGTACCCTTGCGGGAGGCACTTGACACTCAAAAAAGGACCATTTATAAAGCCTGCAGGGACACCTTCCCTTTGGAGTGTTCCAAAGGCTTGATAAAGACATAGAAAGAAGCTTTGAAAGACTTAGATGAAAAAGAGCCTTTAAAGATCAAAGTTTCAACATGGTTCATGTGACCAGTGACGTCCCTACAGATGTCAAATTTAAGGTGATAGAATATCCATTAATATTTGGATATGGCATGGAATTTGAAAAGTAAAACAAAAAAACTAACTGAAAAGAGAGCCCAAGAGCCCTAATTGCTGTGAGGAAGAGAAAATAATACAAAAGATCAAAAATATCTATAGGGGAGTTATTTCTAGTAGGTGAAACAACGGATCAAGCAGACTTATGAGCATGCCAAATCAAGGATGTGGCCTATTTTTCTTCCATGAAGTAGAGTCAAAGGGATGGCTATGTAGACACCAAGAAAAGGACCAAACATTTCGTACTAAGGAAGAGACACATTAGATGAATTAGTGTGCCATAGTTAAGGGAGCCACCCTGTTCCAACATGGCCCTCCTTGACAAAACTAAAAATGCATTCAAGGCATTGAATTCAACATGGGCCATTTGATGGAACAAAGCGCCAGGCCTTTCTTGGATGCTATATAATGTAATCCCTGATTTGATACAAGAGAGATATTTTTTATCACAGAAGTAAAACTCTACCTAAATTGAAAGGTGAATACTAAGACTTTGAGCTCAGATTGTTGTTCATATTATTTTATCTGAATGAGAAAGCAAGTTACTTGTAGACTTTGTGTTGTTATATCTTATGCCATTTTGGGAGATTATTCTTATGTCTGTCTTCTTGATGCATTCTTGTTTATTTAATTTAACAAGTAAAACTAGTGGAAGTGATAAGGAATGTGTCCTGAAGCCAGTTACTTTTAGACTTTGTGATGTCATAGTTGTCTTCAGTGTGTGTTTGTTTTCTATTCCTATGTAAAGGACCTTGGGATGACTTTGTGCCCTCATTATCCTTCATGTTTCACTCTTAGGCAGTCGAGGTGGAGACTTTGTGCTACATCATAGTCTGTTGGTTACTACACCTTTGGTTACCAGTTACTTATCATTACCTAAAATAACTCATGTTGTTTCCTACAAGAACACTTCTAAAATAAGATAAGTGCCTTCAGTGTCTTCACCATGATTTTCTCCTCTATTTGTGAATATCATCTCTAAAAAAAGAGAGATGGATGGTGTTATTCTACCCCTGAGTGTTATTTTTAGCTTATATATATAGTATATAGCTCCTCATACTTATAGGGAACCTCCCCTTGATGAGAGGAGAGACTTTTCCTTGTTGATGTAGTAAACCTGTACACCTGGCTGACTAATCTCCCTATGCTATGGTTGAAGAGACCTATTTTGCTCACCAGTTAGCTGGTTGACAAAATATTCACCCAACAGATAGGTATAAGAACTCATAGGCTTCATTACATATATTGTACCACTTAAAAAAAAATTCATTTGTAGATGGCTTAATTTCCTCACCCATAATGATTCGATAAAGTCCTTTACCTCACAAGGTGAGCTAAATTTTAGACTTCCATTCAAGATAGTTAAATGGTGTGAGTGGTTCAATCTTTAGATCCATTAGTACAGATTATATTGAGACAATTTATATAATTGAGATGAAAACAAAGAATATATTGCATATATTACAAGTACCCCCTTGAACTATCAATAAAACCCCTCCTTAAGTTACAATACAACACATGCTCAATATTGGACATTGAGCACCGTCGAGAATATGTCTATGAGTAATTAGTGTGAGAGAGTATGAGAGGGATGTCAGACATAATTGATAATGCATCTAACAAGAAATGTGTAAAAGGGTTGAACTAAGTTTTAAACCATTACACCATGGAAAAATGGATATTACAAAAGTCCTAAAACAATATCATCAATGTGTAGAACTTGAAAAAATATTCATTTAAAAAAAATAACATCCAAAATGGAGCTACAGATTGAAAGTTATGGAACTTACAAGTTGTCACTCCCACATATCCCTGGACCCTTTCCAAAAATGGACAAAAACTCGAGTTGGTCTATACTAGTGTAAATTAGGTTTCTAGACCTGCTTTACTTAACTTCATGGATTTGCAAGTAAAGCAACTTCACAACTCTGAGTTAGTCTAAGAAGAGTAATTCAAATTTTCAAACTTACTTTACTTAACTTCATAGATTTTCAAGTAAAGAAACTCCATACCCCTGAGTTGGTCAGTGGACTCTCCAAAGCATGCAACTTGAAGTTGATCAACTATTGAGCTAAAGTAATAACCACATGTAGATCTGAGTAGCATAGAGGTTTGATAGCACATAAATAGAAGTAAATAAAAAACATCCAAAATATTTTAGAAATTAAAATTTATAAAGAGACCCATTTGAGATTTTGACCCAAGGAAGAAAACCCAAAAAACATTTTTTCACAACACAAGAAATATAGATTTTTGTTGAAAATGAAAAATGAGGCCTTTGGATGCCAAAAAAAGAGAAAATTTTGACTATTCTAGAACTAGGTCAAGTTTATAGTTGATCATAAGGTTTTGGCACCTTTTAAAACCAATGGAATAATTGTTTTTGATATATAAATCTCCAGTAGAAAGTTATGCATAGATTCTCCAAGGAATCCCACCAAACCCTTATTTTTACTAGAATAATGAATGTAGCAAGATTTCACCATAAAGATTGCTACAATACTGACAAAAATGGTTCTGATACCATGTCAGAATGGCCACAATCTTGGATCTTTACATAGAATATTGAGAAAATCTATGTATGTAGCAATGAAATCACAAATAAATTGTAGAAGAAGAAGTTTGTCTTCACACGATAATATTACAAAAATGACCTACTTGTATATAATCGCATTAACTTGTCTAACCTTCCAAAAATCAAAAGTGAAGTAGTACATATAGAGAAAATTAGGGTAATATGAAGAAGCCTCTAATTTTTATAATTAGATAATTACATTAAAATATAATTAGCCTATGTGACCCTTTTATAACTAACCTAAGGAAGCTTAATTGACATAGAATGACCATAAGGTCATGTAGGCAAAACCCAATGGGAAAAAGCACTACACCAATAGTGTCATTAACTATAAGATGTCATAAAAGTTTTTACACCTTATTAAAACTCCTCTTTTTCCAATAAAATTGTTCTTTCTTCTAAAAAATCTACCACTATTTAACTATAAATAGTTACTTAAAACTTATTAAAACACACAAATGTGACATCACCTTTCTAAACCTTCACATTTCTTAAAGAGACTGTACAAGTCATTTATTGCTCTATTTTGACCCCCAAAATGACTTAAAATACATAAATATTGAAAATGGCCAAGACCAAGGCTAATGTGACATGAAATGACCTATAATACACCTTATGACATAATACTAGACCCCTTAAAACATCTAAGGTTCAAGTTTTTACCTATAGGGGTCCCAATTTGACCTATAAGGTCAAATTTGTTCAATAGTATGTATGAGTATATCATGCAGATACTCTAAAAGGATACCTATTACATCATCCAAATCATATGGGCTAAGATTAACATAGTCTAGAATTACACATATCACTCTATTTTACCTATACTATTTGCATACTTATGTAAGTTGCCCATTTTATATATTCTACCCTTAATATGTCCCTTGCATAGGATATTCATATCTGATACCTCTTTGATAACCTCTATTTTATCCTATACCTCTATCTTTTCTTCATCTATTTGTTCAGATGACTCTATTTTTTAGTATGTTACAATGATTTTACCTTGGTCCTTTAGTTTTATTGCTTTCCATGTATTTTTGCCCTTATGTTATAGGTGTGGTGAATAATTTCTCCCTCTTTTCCCTCCACTAATTGTTTTAATATAATTTTTTTCATTTAACTTAATAAATAAACTTACTAAAAATAGAAATTATGATATAGAGTTTTAAATGGATACCTATGATGGAGGTTATGCACCGTTGATCTAGCGAAGTGGAAACTCCTTTTTGGCTAAGAAGGATTACTTGTACACAAGAAACAACTTAGAAAATATTGGATTAATAAGATAGATGAGTGGATTTCCTAATGTTAGATTAGTTCAAAGAAGTGGTACACTTCCTTAAAAGGATGTCAGTCCACTATATCATGCAATCAAGTGGATAATGAAATAATATAAATTACAACAAAGCATATGATAATGTAGATGTGATACTGAAATGAAATGGATTAATTTATTACATATATGTTATCAAATTATTCATTCCAATAAGATATAGTTGATTCTTCTTGTTCTTGCATTACTTCTAATTATTCAATTATTGCTTCTAGAGTGGGGACAAAGACAATTGCACAAAGTCCTAGCTCAAAGGAGATATCACTCTAATCTACAAAGAGTGGGTGAGGGACTATAGGTAAATCATAGATGGAAACTAGATCACATATAACACCTGATAATGTCATATACAAATAGAGAATCATGATTTTAAGACCAAAAATAGCTAATTGAAATTATTTTGGACTATTGTATTAGCTTTAGATTGTAGACAAAAAGTAAAGACATAGGGATTGATGTCAATTATCTCAAAATTATAATCGATATCAATTCATGTAAGAATCATCATCAATCCTAATAGTGGGGAAAGAAAACTCAAAATGGGACCTAAAGGTGGGCTTTAAGGGATTCTAAATGTCTTTAGGAATAATTAATGATTATCTAACCAAACTAAGGAAAATAAATAGAATGTAAATAAATGTTACCAAATGAGCAATATACTTACCTCTAAAATGCTTATATTATTGTAGAGAAATATCATATTGACAGGGATATTCTTCACCTTTGAATGAGTGGTGATGGACTGAGATAGGTATGGCATTATTCTACAAGTATTCTAGGATAATTTCTATAGCATTCTAATGTACGAATTTGGGATCCTTCTATTTGAGGATGTCTCTGAGTTTAAATCGATATCAATCCTAACAAAATCGATGATGATCATGGGGATTGGTGTCAATCTAGTCTAATTTTACCAAGTTTGTTTAAACAACTCTAATTCATGAGGTTAAACTTAGTCTAGGTTGTTTTAAATGAAGTTCAGCTAGTGAAAGTTTGTTAAGAGGTTAAAAAAACTTACTTATTAATAAATTTGGGCAGATTTGAATAGATTTAAGGAGGGTTAATTAGTTACCTAGGTAAAAAGTATTTAGTAAGACTAATTACGTGGCATAAGATAGTAGTTGATAAAACTAAATTAACTAATGTAAAAAGGTATGGGGAAGTGGTAAGACACATTTATTCTTACTAATATAATAGTGTAAATTCATAGTGTCTACATTTACACCTTTTTGTTGAGAAATTTGTGATAACCTATCATGAGACAAAAATTAGGATGGGTCCAATGCCCAAAGTTTGTGTGAGGAGGTATCCCCCCTAAAAATGATAAATGGCAAAGGATGACAAGGTAGAGATGGATTTGAAAATGATGTAGTAATGGATAAGGTAGATAACAAATAATCATCTAAGACATAAGGATAAGCATGAAGTATAATGATGCACTAACAAGATATAAGATATCCAAATAATAATTCCTCAAGGTAAACAAGTAATAGATTTCCACAACTATGAACATGGATCTCGATCAAAGGTAGTCAAGAGGGCAAAGGATAGGATGGGATGACCAAAGCATTTAGTATGCTTGGTACATGTACACTACCTAGAGACATTTTCTCTCAAGATGAGGTACACTTTCAAGATCCATAGGGGATAGACTCTAAAATGAATGTAGACCTCTCAAAGGCTATGGGACCAATAGGGGATTTATGTCTAAAAGCCACTAATGTTGGTTAACAATGAATGGGATAGATGTAACAAAATATAATTAAAGTGGCCTTGGGACAGGACTTATAAGGATGAAAAATATTATAATTAGTGTAAGGAATAAACTAAAAATAGATAGAATTGACATTAATTTAATGGATCGATATTGATTCTAGAGAATCAACATCGATCATAAAATAATCAATGTCAATTCTAGAGGGATATAAATAGAACATCAAATTTGTTATTCACTCATTTTCAATCAATAACATGTAAGCCAGAGCCAAAAAATTGACACCCATCCATAATTTTAGTGAAGTATAGAAGATGGAGGCTACTAAGAGTGATCAATGATGATGATGATGATCACACGACAAGCTAGAGGTAATTTTTTTGTTTCATGATTTGATTTTTTTTGTTTTTTGTAAGTTACTTTTGGTATTTTTGATGTTTTTTCACTTCTTAGAGTTAGTAGGGATTGACATCAATCCATAATGGATTGATACCTATTCTATGATGATCAACCTTTAATTGGTTATGGATTGGTACTAATCATACAATCAATGTTGATTCGGGATAATTGGTGTCAATACCATAAGGTTCGGTGCCAATTCTTAGGGGTA
>JARHVA010002763.1:1582500-1642500 GCA_037957365.1 Torreya grandis | reverse complement strand
GCCAATAATAACTTATTCACATAATCTACTTGGTAATAGTTAAACCACTAAAATGGTTGCCACATATTCCATCATGCATTTATTTGATTAAAAGATTTGATTTAGATATTTTGAGACAATGGAGGATAATATCATCAAACCACCACTTATAAAGCACACCCCCCTAGTATTACATACCAAGTATTCCACTGCTGAAAAGCATGATTAGTATTTTTGGATAAATATAAAGGAATGATACCTTTAGACAAATAATCAAATATCTATGTGTACCACAAATCTAAGTGATTTTATTTTACAATATGGATAAAAATAATATAAGTTTTGGTATAATAAGGTCTATTGACCTTGTGGATAATGACAAATAATTTAGATTTTTTGGAGGAAGATAGGATAAAGGAAGCTAAGGAAGCCATGGTATCAGCAAACTTGTTGGTTGACTGAGGAGTGGCCTAGATGACATAGTGATTGAGGGTGGATAATAACTATTATATTAATGTTTTATACCTATGAAGGATGTTATTCTTGCATTGATATATGTGTATTATTTGATTGACTACTAGGTAAGAATCCCCAAAAATATGAAGTGACTTAACACCTAGAGCCAAAGCTATTTGGAGACCTATAATTAGGGATTCAAATTATACCATATTATTAGTACAATAAAAATAAATTTTGAAATATAGGAGTATACGAATGCTTTCTAGCAGCATTATAATAATCCCTGCTCCCCCTCCATGTTCACATTTAAATCCATCAAAGAACGTAATTTGATATTTGACATCTCCTTGAGATGTGGAGGTTATAAATTCATTAGGAAATTTATAACTAGATGGTAGATTATTAGTAAGCGGTGCCTCAAATAATTGATCATCAATGATATACCCCTTAATTAACTTTTGGTTAAATATTTTGAGATAAAACTTGGTCAAAAACATAATCCATCTTTCCATTTTTTGATTCTGGTAGCATTTTGAATGCCTAAATTTAAGGGGATCGGTATTGGTAATCACATAGGTTTTGTGATTAAGTAAATAGTTTAGAAGTTTAGAAGCTATGAATACTAGTGCCAAACATATTTTTTCCATATGCATGTAACAAGTCTCATACTCACCAAAGTATGACTTATCTAATAAACTACTTTCTATTTATGTTATTCATCTTGATGGGTAAGCATGGTGCCTAAAGCATGGTTCATAGCTGAGATATACAAGTAAAAAGGTTTATCCTCTCTTGGTAGAATAAGGACAAGTGGAGATAAGAGACACTTCTTAAGCATATCAAAGGCTTCTTGACAATTAGAATCCTATATAAAATGGGTATCTTTCTTAAGAAGGTGATGGAATAGTTGACATCGATCAGATAATTGTGAAACAAAGTGGCAAAAAGATTATAGTTTCCCTTGTAAACTATGAAGTTGCTTAATTTTGGAGGGAGAAAACATATCGATAATGTATTTAATTTTAATAGGATCAACCTCAATTCCTTAAATGGAAATGATAAAACCCAAAATCTTTCCTAATGAAATCCCAAAGACACACTTTTTAGGGTTAAGACAAACCTAATATTTGACTAAACAAGTGAAGATTTTTTGAATGATAGATAGGAGATATTTACTATACCTAGATTTACTGAGGAGATCATCCACATAATCTTCAATTATTTTTTGAATTAATTCATGGAAATTATAGGTCATGGCACACTAGTAATTTGTTCCTATATTTTTTAAACCAAAAGTCATGATCCTATAAAAAAAAGTCCTCCATAGAGTAATAAAAGAGGTTTTATGATGATATTTTAGGGTGATAAGGACCTATTTATAGCCAAAAAATCCATCCATGAGTGACAACATTTCATGTCCTACAGTGAGATTCATGAGCTAGTTGATAATAGGAAGGAGAAAATCATCTTTTGGATAGGCAATGTTAAGATCATGAAAGTTGGTACAAAGGCATAGTCCCTATGGGATTTGTGATAGGTACTATGTTATATACTTATTGAGGATAATCAATGGGTTGGATAAAGTTAATGAATAATAACTATTGTAATTCTTATTTGACAAAAATCACTATGCAAAGATTCATTTTATGAAGTTGTTTTACTTTTTTAACTTTAGGAATGGTGATGATGTTATGGATGACTATAGTAGGATCTATTATTAGAATATCACAATAAGACCAAGCAAAGGCTTGGTTATGATTAGTAAGGAATGCTGTGAAATCTTGGTGTTCTTGAGGAACTAGGGATTGGGTAATTTTGATGTTTCATGGGACCTCAAATGTCCCTATGTTAATGTCAGTTGTAATCTTGTTTAAAAGACTAGGAGACTCAGATGGTATGATATTATTTAGATATGAATCCCTTGCCCCTTGAGGGGAATCCTCATCTATTAGGTTAGGAAAAGTTAAGGTAAGGTATAGGGTTTTTTCATTTTTTTGATAAGTTAGTGGTTCCAAGTGAATAGTGTTAATCAAAAAAAATGTTAGGTTGGTGGAAATGGTGTCATCAATTATTTTAGGATAACCAAGTAGGGATGAGGGTGTTTAATCATCTATATATATAATATATATATATATATATATATATATATATATATATATATATGGGATAGAAAAGCACTATCATTATCAACTTTAGGAGTTTTATTGAAATCAAGGCCATGATTATCATGGAGTTTTCTAAGGTTATTTATCATAACTTCATGAGGTCCTTGTTCATAATGTCCTAGGCCAAAGACTTTTCAAGCACATCATTGAAGATAGGTTTGTGTAAGTGTGGTTTATCAAGAAAGGAATAGTTAGATGAGAATGGTTTGGTATGTGTTTAACTTTCCCTGTATAAAGGGGATTGATCAATTCCTCCATAAATTAAGTGTGTTTAGAGGTAAGGGGGATCGAAGGGGATAACATCTCCTAGGTTGGGTTGGTAAGTGCACTATTGGTTAAGGCATGCATATTCCTAAGGGGTTGATAAGGTGATAAAATTTGAAAGCTGATACTCCCCTAAAAAGAGTTGTTGGAATGTCTGGTCAAAAGAGTTTTTATAAAGGATACGGGATGAGGGTATTGTAGAACTAGCTGATGTTTCCCTTGAAAATAATGGGATTGAGTTATTTAGGGGGATAAAGACATCATTAGGTTGATAATTAAAGTTGCACATCTTGAATGGATGTGGATTTGCTAGGACAACATGGATCTTACCTTCATGTTCAAATTTAAGGCATCAATGTAAAGTAAATGGGACATAATTTATAGTGAATATCCAAGGGTGTCCTATTAGGATGTTATATTGAAATTCAACCTCCATCAAATAAAATAACTCTAGGAAGGTGTGTATACCTACTTGGATGGGGAGTACAACTATATTGAATGTGGGGTAAACAATGTCATTATAGGCTAGCCGAATGGTTAGAGATTAAGCTAAAATAGTTTCTATTAACTGGAGTTGCCTAAAAGCATGTGAGGGGATAATATTTATACTGGCTCCAATATCAATCATAACTCTTCTGATCTATGTTTGACTAAATTGGGTAGTGATAAATAAGGGTGGGTCTTGGGTGTCAAGTTGTAATGGGGATATTTTGGAGTCATGAAAGGTGATGGATGATGACTTTTGTAAGGGTCCAATGAAAGACAATAGAGGTTGAGGTTTATTTGTTTGTACTTAGGTGTCTTGTAAAGCCTCTATCATAACTTCATGATGTTGTATAGAATTTTGGATAAGTTCATATAAATACATTTTGATGTGAAGTTGGTGGAGTTAGTTTAGAATTGATATATATATCAACTCCAAGGAATTGTTATTTTGTGTTTTCCCTAGAATAGAAAATTTGGGTTTTGGGATAGGCGATGTAAGATTGTCTATAGCAGCAGTAGGGGATTTTTCAATAGACACCTTGGTTTTATTGGGATTTTGGGTTTTATGACCCTAAGTTTGGGATCGAGTGGCTATGTGTATTGCATTTATTTGAAATAATGTTTGGTTTATTGTGATTCTAGAGTGATCATCATGTAGAGGATCAAAGATGGGTTGATACTGAGTTTCATCAGAGGTTCTATCTTCCTTTTTTAAATCTCATTGTAACCCTCTCAGTAATGTAATAATTTGGGGTGGTAGAAATTCTAGTGGTTTGATTATGAGGATAATTATAACCAAACTATTCCCATAAAAGATCACCCTTTACTAATGAATCTCAAATTATATCTTTAAGAGCATTAGAACTTTTGTTATTGTGCCTCGATATTTGATTGTAAGCACATTTATTATTTTCTTGATACCATGCTAGTTTTTTAGTATGGGGATTAATAGGATTTATAAGTAGTAGTTTGATAAGGGAGGTTTGAAGGAGTTGATCAAGAATATTGAAATAAGGACCCCATAATAGATCTTGGTTATTTTTTTCCACCTTTCGAGGCATTGCCATGGGTGTTACATTAAATTTCATGTCTTTATTTCTTCCATTGATTATTCAAATGTTTCTAATAGAGGGTACTTTATGTTTAGAATAATACCTTATACCAAATTTTGAGGGTAATAAGGATTTAAAGGATTGTGTATTGGCATTATTATGGTGGGAAGATATTTTTGTACTAGTGTATGTTTCATAGAGGAGGATTCCATAATGGTGGATTTTGGCCTTATAAAAGGATAAGGTCCAAGTATGGATGTTTTAGTTCAAGGTGATGGCATAGCCATTTTCCATTTTTTAGTTTGGTCAGAAGTAGTAGTGATATCCTCTTTAGGGAGCTTGATTCTTATTAGTAGATGTTTTAAGGATTTACCTCATGGCACCCCAAGGTATTTGTCTCCACTTTTTGAAACATTTCCCATATTTTTCCCTTTTATAGGATTTGTCTCAGCCTGAGCTACAAGGGAAGCTAATTTTAGAGTTGGTTGATGCAATGTAGTGGACACCCCAGGAGGGAGTGAGCTAAAGGGAGTGATCATGCTATGTAAAGGTTTTGTAGTGACTAAAGGAATAGCATGTGTATTTTAGAGGATATCTAAATAAGTATCCCCCTTGATATTTTCTTCATCCTTTATTCTCAATTGTTTTTCTTGACCAAGCTTAAGTACTGTTTCTTTAAGAGGATCCCAAATAATGAGATTAGGAAAACTTGAGTGGATATTAGGAACAAATTTAGTGGGTTCAGATGGTTTGAAAATATTTTTTGTAAGTTGATTTAGGATCCTTATTATTTTGAAAGGTGATTCAAAAGCATTACCAACTTATTTAGGTATAAGTTGATCATGGATTGTGCATATTACATGGGTTTCATGATTTGAGGTGCTTCGTGAGTTTTTTTGTATAGAATTAGATGTAGAAGGATGGTTGAGGAATGGTTACCTAAATATATTTATGGATTAATTATAAGGAGAATTAGGATTATCTAGCTACAATTCTCCTTCACTGATAAAGTACTAACTAAACCTTTGAATTACTAAAATATATTGACATCATGTCCAGGTACATGATGATAAGCACAAAATTCATTTTCCTTGTACCAACTAGGAAGAAGATCAATAATGGAATATTTTATGATTTTATCTAAAATGAAAGCATATGAGTCCCCTAAGGGTGTGTATTATTGAGGATAAAACCATGTTAAATGTTTTTTTTATTGTGTTTTGGAGGTATAAGGTTTGGTTTGGTTCTTTGTTTGCATAGGTGCTGATTTTAAGATAACAACATTTGGTGTACCTTTAGTTTTAGAATGGTTGGTCTATTTAGAGGGCTCAAGTTTGAATTTATTATTATGTAATTTAACCTTTCCTTCCTCTAAGTCTCAAATTTATAGTCTATGTGACATTGTAAAGGCTTCATTGAAAGTTTTAAATGATTGTACTTTTATAGTGTTGACAAGATATGTTTAATGCACGATCTCATAAATAACTCAATTAATTTAGGCTGAGGAAGGGATAAGGTAACTTTATTTATAAGACCTCACCACCTTGATACAAAATTGGTAATGGATTCATCATCAAACTATTTAATGGCATATAAGTCAGTTATGGTTACTTCCCTTGTGATATTAATGGAGAAGTGTTCTAAAAAAAATTGGGCTAATTACCCAAAAGAGAATAAGGAGTGATAAGGGATAAAACTATAACAATATAAATCTAGTCTAGCTAATCACATAGGAAACATCCTTAAAATTAAAGTTTCATCATGAGCTATAAGGTAACAATCATGTCTAAACTACCTAATGTGTTGTTAGGGATCTTCCTTGTTTTGAAAGTTCAAAAACTTTGGAAGTTCCTATTGTCTCCAAATCTTGCACCCTAAAAGAGAGTGTTCAATCCTCATCTAGATTTAGGCAATGTTAGAACATTTTAAGGCATGTAGGTATACCTATAGGGGAAATTAACCTCTAGATTTAAAGGGCTAGCTCCCTGAATGTATCTTTGTAAAACAACCTCTGTCTGAACTAGTTTGATTGAAGGGAAAAGAGTTATAAATTGCATAAATAAAAAATATTCTAAGAATGGTGATGCACCAAGATTATATTCCACATGAATACCATATCCTAGTGCATGATAAATCAAAATACATAGACTATTTCCAAGATCTAAAGATTCCAACACAAATATTTGAGTATAGAAGTGAGATGTATGAAATAACACATGGTAAATGAATTGAAAGACAACTTGTACATTCTTTGAACAATTATACACATGTAGAAATTCAACACACTTGGAGACACTCTATAGAACCTATTATACCCAGAAACCGTAGTCAAGCATGAAGAATAAAGGACATAAGGATGAAAACCATCACTTTTGTCACTATATGTCACTTAAACCCTTAGACAATTGCTTAGAACTTCATAGAGATTAGAATTGTATTAATGTTTAAAGGAATGATGCCATTCTAGTAGGGCTTTGTTTTACTCTATGTGGTCTCCTTTTTTACACTATCCTAAGGGCCATATTTATAGCAGAGAGGAAGAGAGAGGAGGAGGCCTTTGGCACCAAGATAAGTAATCAATCTGTTAAAATTCTCCATCTTTAGCTACAACCATCTTTGCCAGCTCATTTAGGCCATTTGATTGATCCATGTCACCACCCTTATTACATAACTAGCTTGATCTTCTCAAAGATGCTTTACCAATGGTTACACTAGTAGAAACAAGATATTTTCAAGCTAAGTAATGCATCAATCAATTATGCAAATGAGAGTCTACTTGTTGCAAATTTGTATGGATGCCTAACAACTTCTCACTTGCTCATTGAGGTGTGCAATGGCATGGAGAAGAGTCACTTTCATTCTATTTATCCTTGGAGAGGAATCACTTGTAGCCTATGTGTATGCTTTCATGACATTTATCATAACCCTTTTAAAACTCATTCTAGCAAGCTCCTTATCCTTTTTCTCCTTTTAATTGGCCATCACAAAATGACGTGGATCATGACTTGATAAATGGTGAGATGAACCTTCTAATGGGATTTGGAAAATGAAGAACATGAGCATTAAAATATATATGAGTGATTAAGTGAGGATCATCAATCTTCCTAGGACCCACTATTTTAAATTCCAATGGCTAGTCTATGACCTTGAAGTTGATGGTTGTGCAACTTTTACTCTACTGGGACCATTCCTTTAGACTTTTTCCCTATGGACCCTTCTCATTTCTCCCTTTGAAACCATGTTTCTATGGACTCTATAGTTGTCCCTTTTATTTGGACCCATCACTTTATAGACTCTATAGGTGTCCCTTTTATTTAGACCCATCTCTCTATGAACTCTATAGGTGTCCCTTTTCTTCAAAATAATCTTTCTACAGATTGCTCAAGCATGCCCTTCGGTAATATTGAAATGTCCCTTTGGAAAGCTTGTCTAGAGAAAAGACCCTTCAGACTTTTTGTGAAGGACACCTTTATGAGAAAAAGACCCTTCAAAAAAAATTTGAAGGACACCTTTACGAGAAAAAAAACCCTTTGGAATTTTTTTGAAGGACACCTTTGCAATAAAAAGACCTTTCAAACATTTCCCAAGTGTCCCTTTGGATTTTTTTTTAAGGACACTTTTTAATAAAAAATAACCTTCAGACCTTTTATAATGTACCCTTTGAAAATATTCCAAGCGCCCCTTTGCTTGAGAAATGGTCCTTCGGAGTTTTTTCAAGTGACAAATTTTTTAGAAAAGACCCTTCAAAAATGTTACAAATGTCACTTTTAAAAGATTTTTTTTGACAAAAAGGTCTAAAACAATTCTTTTCAAAAAAGTTGTAAAGGGTGGAATTTTTTTAGAAAAGTTGTAAAGGAGCAATTCTTTTAGACATTTTATCTAAAACAAAAAGTCTAAAAGAATTCCTTTGAAATTTTTTGTTTCAGACAAAAAGTCCAAAATAATTCCTTTGACACCTGGGATAAAAAAACTCAAAGAAAACTTTTCTAAAAGAAATAACACATTAGGAATGTTGACTGAAAAGGGTTTATGAAGGGAAAAAGACTTGACATTTTTTTTTGAAAGAAATAGACAAATTAAATGTTGCACTTAGCCAAAATAAAAAATTCAAAATGTGGGAGTGAAAATTGGCTAACATTCTTAGTGATTCCAAGGAGAGGCATGCCTGCTATCCCTAGACCAATTGCCTAAATCCTTCCATTGGGCATGGATTCATGCATATAGGTACCCAAAAAATGACTTGAATAGACCCTTGGCTCAAAAAAAACACAAGCTAGTTGACCACATGCACAAACGTAAAAACACAAACCAAACAAAAGGAAGGAAACACACCTGCACTACCAAGAACTTAGGGAACACAATAGCAAACCAAAAAAAAAACTAGACTAAACACACACACCTAAGCTACTATTTACAAAACATGACCCATAAGGACTAATAATAGAACTTTTGATGTATCCCATTCATAGAGATAGGCAATTCAGACAATTCTTCTCCATTCATCTTGGTTAGTTGAAAGGAGTTGCTTTTCTTGCACTTGTTAATGATGTAAGGGACTCTCCACAAAGTGTCAAACTTTATATGTCTACCTAGTTTTGTTCTTTCCTCATCCCATTTTAAAACCAAGTCACCTACTTTGAACACTCTTGCACTTGATCTTTTATCAAAATACTTCTTCTTAAGTACTTGGTGGTGTTCCATGGTCTTGTGTGCATTGTCTCTCACTTCTTGCACTTGTATTAGTTCTATCAATCTGACTTCCATTGGATAATTTTCAAGTATTTTCAGCTACTGTGCAAGTTATAGATTAGGGAGTTCTTGAGATATGGACAACCTAGCCTCTCTCCCATAAAAAAGCACAAAGGGAGAATTACTAATTGATTTCATAAGATTAATCATGTCTACCCATAAGGATATCTTCAACTTGTTGTGCCATGCTCTTTGATTATTCTCTAATGCCCTCTTGATGATCTTGATGAGATTCTTATTAGTAGACTTAGCCAATCCATTACCTTGAGGGTAATAATTGGACGAGGTACTCAAGAAAAATCCATTCTTATTTTCCCAATCAAATTTTTTATCACTTATAAAAGCAAGTTCATTATAAAAAATGATAACATGGGGAACTCCAAACCTTGTTATAATACTCTCATAGAAATCCAAGATTGCATTTTCATTTACCTCCTTCAAATAAATAGCCTCTACCCACTTTGTGAAGTAGTCAATAGCAATCAATATCCATTTGTGTCCATCACTTGATGGAGGGTTGATCATACCAATGAAATCAAGGCCCCATTACATGAAAGGCTGGTCTACTTGGATATGATTCAATGGAAGGGATGAAAGCTTCTATTTGCCTACAAAGAAGGTACATTGAGGAAACTTTTTGTCCTAGTGGTAACAATTGTTAAAAAGACTAGGCCAATAGTAACCAGCCCTCATTATCTTTGTAGTTATTGTCTTAGGAGAGAAATGACCTCCATCTATACCATTGTGAAACTTTTCTAGCAACATATTAACTAGTCACTATTAACACACCTCAGCAACACACCATTCATGTTTTTTTTTAAAGAACACCATCTACAAGGCAGTAGGGAATGGTATGTAATCTAAAATATCTCCTTTGAGAATTTTTCAACCCATTGGGGCACTTACCATTTTGAATAAAAATAATTATGTCTTATGTCCAACGTTGAACCTGTACGTGATCAGCTAGTTGGGGTTAAACTTGTTTGATCAATACTTCCTCCTTTGGATCTTGTAAATTTGAAGCTAAATTCTCACATAACCCTTTTCCTCTTACTAGGTTTGCAACCTTAATATCCTCATCATACTCCATCACCTTTGTAATCCACCCAGCTCTCTTTTCATTAATGTCTTTGCTTAGGAGAAACTCTTTGGTGCTACGATGAGAAACCATGACATGTATTTTGTTGTTTTAAACCATGTGTCTAAATTTATTCAATCCTCTTATCACTATTAGAGCTTACTTATCAACAATATATACTTGACCTCATAATCTTCCAATCCTTGGCTGAAGAATGTAATTGATTGTTCTAACTCTTCATCTTTCTTTTACATAAGTATAGCTAAGATTGTATCAAGGTTATCAAAGTTATAGAGTATGAAATCTTTAGAAAATTTTGGGTTCAAAAGAGTAGTATACTTTTCAATTACTTGCTTGATTGCCTCAAAACTACTCTTACCTTTGTTTGTCCAAACAAAAGCTTGGTTCTTCTTGAGCATGGTTTTGATAAGCTTTACCATAGTTTCAAAGCTTGGAATAAAACTTCTTACAAATTTTATTTTCCCCAAGAAGCTTTGCATTCCTTTCTTGTGTTGAGGCAATGACAAGCCTAGAATAGCCTCAATCTTCTTGGGATCAATAGACAATCCTTCTTTCAAGATAATATGACCCAATAGCTTACCTGCATGGATAAAAAAATGCACTTTTTTATATTATGAGATATTCCATACTCCCTAAATTTATCAAACACCTACCTTAGATGTTTCATATGATCAGTAGCATCCTTCAAAAAAATGGCTATATCATCAAGATACACAAACAAAAACTTATTGATCAAACCTTTAGAAGCCATGTCTATTACCCTTTGAAATGTAGCTCCAACATTAAATAAACCAAAAGGCATCTTGTTATAGGCAAAGGTCCCCCATTTTATAGTGAAGGTTGTCTTGAACTGATCCCCTTCATTCACTAGTATTTGACTGTAACCTAAATAACCATCAAGAAGTGAGAAGCATTGACAACCTAAAACAACTTTCATAATTTGTTCCATGGAAGGTAGTGGATAATGATCCTTTAGAGACACTCAATTAAGATCTTCAAAATCCACACAAATTTTTATATCTCCATTCTTCTTTTAGATAGGTACAAGATTAGCCATCCAAGTTGAGTGTTTGATAGGAAAGATAATCCTAGACTCAATCAACTTGGTTACCTTTTTCTTCATGAGTTCCTCTATCTTGGGATTGATAGGCCTTTGCTTTTGCCTAATTGATTTATCTTCAGGTTCTAACTCAATGGTGTGATAAGCTAAACTTAGATCAAAACCTTTCAAATATTTTTATTCCCAAGCAAAGATGTCATGAAACTCTTTACATAATTTAATAAAGGCCTACCTTTTGAGCAAATAACATACCTTGCCAATTTTTAGGAGCTTGTCCTTGTCAATCATGACTCTCTCATCGTTCTCTTCTTTTTTTGACATGATCACTCTTTCTTTCTTCTTCTAATCATCTTCATTGAAAAAACTCTCCAAAGTAATCAGCCCCTTAGGTATTTTTTTTGTCTTTAGTTGAATAACTTGTTATTCATATTGATCATACAGTCTCTTTTGGTTCCTTAAGGAGAAACATACCTCATTTTGTAAGAAGTGTGAAATCTATTCATCACTTTTGAACACTTTCCATGACACTTAATTATCTAGAATATAAGGCCTCAAAATGACCTTGATATGAGACTAATCTTTCTCCTTTTCTTCATCAACAACTACATCAAACTGTGCTCCGATGGCAGCCAATCTATCAACATGTTTATTTAAATCCCTTGGTATGGATTATATGTTGAAGACATCAAAGTATTCAAGTAGGTCCCATACCCTATACTTATATTATTTAATCAAGGGATTCTTGGCTAAAAATTTATTTTTCACTTGATGGATGACCAATTCATTATCCCCATAAACTTTTAAATTATGGATCCCTCTCTTCTTTGCCCATTGGAGGCCATGAACTAGGCCTTCATAGTCTTTTACATTGTAGGTGTAGCTAAAGTGGAATATATATGAGGAGTAGTATTGATTCTTTGATGGAGAAACTAACATAACATTAGCTCCTACACCTAAATTTATTCTTGAGCCATCAAAAAACATCTCCTATACTCCTTCAAGTTCATGATCTTCATTTATGAGTGAAGGGATTAAAACATCCTTTTCATGCATACAATAAACTCCCAAATCAGTCTCTTCTATGAAAGTATATTGATCAATTCCATGCATTTTAGTGTTTTAATTATCAATGAAAAGATCAAAAATACCTTCAAAGGGGAGGATTATTCACCATCCATGACACATTCTTCTTCTTTATTGATTAGACAACTCTGATTTGAACTTGTCTCCATGTATGGCTCAATATGAAACCTTGTTAATGGATAAGTCCTTATAGTCACCTTAGTTTCATATCTTGTTTTAAAATCTATAAAATCCCATTTAGTAGAAAGGTACCCTCCTTTCTTAATCATGAAGTCCCTTGACAAGCAAATAGAAAAATGGGATAGAAAGTCTAGCACCACAACATCTTGTATAATGGGGAAACTTGGGTAGCCATGTAGAAAGACTTTCAAACCTCTAAAAAATCCCACTATCTTGATTGGAGTCCCATCAAGCTATAACACACCTTTAATATGCATTTCATACTCCAATCCCAATTTATCAACCACCACCTTAGGTATGATAGTGGTACTAGCTCCACTATCTACAATACAATTGTGAACCAATTTATCTCCCAAAACGAGTGTGAGTTATAAGGTTGGAGGATTTTTAGATTTGATGGAGGGATATAAGACATGATTTAGAGAATTGGTAAGGGCCACACTATTATGTTGAAGTTTGAGGGGCTACATGAATGTTTGTAAGTTGTTCTTGTAAGAGCTCCTTTTGACCAGGCATATGCAAGACTTCCCAAAGAGATATGTTTGTCTTGGCATTCTTAAAAGAATTGAAAATGTTTAGAGGGGATGTATTCACTCTTTCTTACATTCATAAAGGTAATGAGGGAGTCTAAACCTGCTACATTGTAGGCTTGACAACCCTACTTGTATTCTAACTTTGTTGAGGAGCATGATTGATAGTAAGTATTGCACTAGGATTCACACTTTTTGGCCTTAGAGAGGCATCACTTGGAGTCATATGTACTCCTATAACATCTCCTATATCTCTCTTCTTGGCTCTTGTGTTGGATACAATTTATGTGCTTTGATTTAACACATAATCATCTTTAGCTTGAAAGTTCATCATACCTACACTTTAGCTGCTACCTTCTCCATGAATATTCCATTAATTGGGATTCACTTCTTTTGATGCCATGTAAGGAGTTGTTTCTTCTTGTTCCACCAAAGTTTGGATTTCTTCTCCACCATCATGCATAAACTAAACTTGAGTTTTTCCCCATTGGTCTAAATGATCCTCCCCTTGGATCAAGTTAGCATGTACTAGAACAACAACCTTCATGGAAGGAGTGGGAGTAGTATTATAGGCATTAGGTTGCCTATTGAAACCTTGATAACCCTATCCTCTTCCTTGGTAGTTGTATTAGGGTGGAGCTCTATAGCCTTGTTGAGGATAATATTGATGGTTAGGTGGAGCACTTATCTATAACTGATCTTACTTGAGCTAAGCTCATAATGATTGAACCTCTTCATCTTTATCCACAACATTATCAATCTTCTTGGGAAAGGTTCTTGGCTTGACATTGGTGTTAGGAGCTTGTGTTATGCTTGGAACTTCAATCAAACTATGAGATAGAAAAGGCATGGAAACTCTTGGAGGTAGTTATCTAGCTTATATTAAGCTATTCTTAGCTTCAATAGCTATCTCATATACATTTAGTAGAGTGAATCCTCCCATTCAATGTAACATCAATGCCACATCAGTGCCAATACCCTTGCGATAAGTGGGTAACACAAAGATAAGAGGAGTTCTCATAATAGGTGGTGACCTATGCCAAGTCCTTTGAAATATTTCATTAAAACATCCCATGGATTTGTTAAGACCTCTCTTTATCACATTAAACTAATGCATTAGTGAGGTATCGTCACTCTTATTCTCAAATATAGTTACCAACAATTCCCTAAAGCCATCCTAACTTGTAATACAACCACATTCCAAAGTCCTATACTAGTCAAGTGACTTGCTTTTTAGAGACATAATGAGTAATCTAATGGCTATGTTAGCTCAGGTGACATTATGAAAGTTAAAAAAATTCAAAATGTCTCTAATATGCTTAGATGGGGTAATAGGACCTATCCATTGAAACCAAGGAGAATCTTGGTAGCATTGGGAGGAATAGGGTCATATGCAGGAAGGTCAATTGGATTTTGGGTGTTAAAAGTTGAGAAAGTTTGTTGCCTCTCCATTTATCTTCTTTCCTCTTGATCTCCTATTTCTCCAACTTCCTCAACTTCTTATTCTTCTCCAAAACCTCCTTTCCAAGGATCTCTAAGTGTTGGGAATGGCTCAGGTCATTGTTCTTCAAGAAGAGCTTCAACTAAAAGGGCTTGATCGAAAGTCCTAGATGAGCTAGTGAGGACTATGAAATATAATGTGGAAAATTTGATCTATGACCAAAGATGATCACTTTTGGGATTCACCAAATGTTGGTTTGAGAATATTTCTACAACCTTAGGCTTGTCAAGACCAGCATTCACCTTGACATGTAAATAATTAGGACCAACTATCCCATCGGGTATGCTAGAACTATTATCTCCAAATATTGCACCCTAGAAGAGAGTGTTAAATCCTCTTCCATATTTGAGTAATGTTGGAACATTTATAGGAATGTGGGTATACCTATAGGGGAAATGAACCTCTAGATTTAAAGGGATAGCTCCCTAAATGTATATTTGAAAAATAACCTCTATATAAACCATTTTGATTGAAGGGAAAAGAGTTATAAATTGCATAAATAAAACCTATTCTAAGAATGGTGATGTACCAAGATTATCTTCCACATGAATACCATACCCTAGTGCATGATACAACAAAATACATAGACTATTTCCAAGATCTAAAGATTCTAACACAAATATTTTAGTACAGAGGTGAGATGTATGAAATGATGCAAGGTAAATGAACTAAAATACAACCTGTACATTCCAAGAATAGTTATACACATGCAAAAATTCAACACACTTGGATGCACTCTATAAGACTTGTCATACCTAGAACCATTTCTTAGGCATGAAGGATAAAGGATAGAAGGATGAAAATCATCACTTATTATCACTATATGCCACTTACACCCTCAGGCAATTGCTCATAACTTTAAATAAAATAGACTTATACTAATTCTTAAAGGTAGGATATCATTCTAGCAAGGCTTTGCCATATTCTGTGTCGTCTCCTTTTTTACACTAGTCCAAGGGTTATATTTATAGTAAAGAGGAAGAGAGAGGAGGAATTTGGTGCCAAGAGAAGGAATCAATCTGTTAAAAGTCTCCATCTTAAACTATAACCATATTTACCAGTGATGCTCATTTAGGCCATTTGATTGTTCCATGTCACCTCCCTTATTATGCAGCTAGCTTGATCTTCTCAAAGATGCTTTCCCAATGGTTTCACTAGTATAAACAATATATTTTTAAGCTAAGTAATGACATCAATTAGTTATGCAAATGAGATTCCACTGGCTATAGATTTATCTTGATGCCTAACAGCTTCTCACCAGCTCACTGAGGTGTGTAGCGGCATGGAGAAGAGTCACTTTTATTCTGTTTAGCCTTGGAGAGGCTTCGATTAGAGCCTACATGTATGCCTTCATGGCATTTTTTAGAACCCTTTGAAAACTCATTCTATCAAGCTCCACAGCATTTTGATCCTTTTAATTGGCCATCACAAAATGATGTAGATCATGACTTGATCAACAATGAGATGAAATTTTTGATGGGCTTTGGTAGATAAAGAATGTAAGCCTTCAGATCTATATGAGTGATTAAGTGAGGACCATCAATCTGCCTAGGACCCACTATTTTGAATGTCAATAGCTAGTCCATGACCTTGAAGTTGATGGTAATGAAACTATCACTCTACTGAGACCATTCCTTCAAACTTTTCCCCATGGACCCTTATCTTTTCTCCCTTTGAAACCATCCTTCTATGAACTCTATAGGTGTCCCTTTTCTTCAGATTGATCTCTCTATAGACTCTATAGGTGTCCTTTTTCTTTAGACCCATGTTTCTATGGACTCTGTATCTATCCCTTTTCTTTGAAACCATCTTTCTATGGATTACTCAAACATGCCCTTCGAAAATCTTGAAATGTCCCTCTGGAAAGATTGTTTAGAGAAAAAGACCCTTCAAAAATTTTGAAAGTGTCCCTTCAGGGTTTTTCTAAAGGACACTTTTGAAGAAAAATACCCTTTAAACTTTTTTTGAAGGACACCTTTGCAATAAAAAGACCCTTTGGAATTTTTTAGACGGACACCTTTGTGAGAAAAAGACCCTTCAGACTTTTTTTGAAGGACACCTATATGAGAAAAAGACCCTTCAAACTTTTCCCAAGTGTCCCTTCAAACTTTTTGAAAGTGTCCCTTCAAACTTTTTCCAAAGGACACTTTTGAAGAAAAAAGACCCTTCGGACTTTTTATAATGTACCCTTCAAAAATATTTCAAGTGCCCCTTTGCTTGCAAAATAGTCCTTCAAATTTTTTGTAAGTTACAAATTTTTGAGAAAAAACCCTTCAAAAATGTTGTAAATGTCCCTTGGGAAAGATTGTTTCAAACAAAAAGTTTGAAACAATTCTTTTCAAAAAACTTGCAAAGGAGGGAATTTTTTTTGAAAAAGTTGTAAAGGAGCAATTCTTTTAAAATTTTTGTCTAAAATAAAAAGTCTGAAATAATTCCTTTAGACTTTTTTGTTTTTGACAAAAAGTCTGAAAGAATTCCTTTGAGACTTGGGACAAAAAAACCCAAAGAAAATTTTGCCAAAATAAATAACACATTAGGAATGCTAACCAAAAAGGGCTTCCAAAGGGATAGACTTGACATTTTTTGTTGAAACAAATAAATAAACAAAATGTTGCACTTAGCTAAAATAAAATATACAAAGCCTGGGAGTGAAAATTGGATAACAATTCCCACTATGAGGGATATGGCCTAATTGGGATGGCAAGATCAATAGGGTCATTGTAAATTTGCTCATACATGAGCATATTTTTATGCCCATAGGTAGAATATTTTAGATTTGTCATCATATTCATAAATATGTTCATGAGTCTAGGACGGGTATTGTATTGAGGCATACCTCCTAAGGTGTTTTGTGGTAAATGTGAATATGTGGGGAATAGAGTGTAAAATGGTTGTGAAAGAGGATAACCAATAGAATTGGTTATGATAAGTTAGGATGCAACAACACACTATGGGACTTGAAAGGGTATGTTTTTTTGTGGGGAGGAGTGAAGGTGAGTGGTCACAAGGGGTTATGAAGGAGCTAGGTATTGAGTATTCAAGGGGAAATATTGTTGAAGAGGCTGGCTTAAAAGAACCTATTGTAAGGGTTGGGTTTAAAGATTCAAAACTATGCTTGTTTGGATAGGTGAGAGAGATGTAGGGATTAAAACTAATAAATTTTGGGGTGAAGTAATGGGTGGTGGAGTAGGCATAAGTTGGGATGTAGTGACATTTTGGGTTTGGGTAATGATCAAAGAAGGGTTACTAGATACAAATATTGGTGGATTATCTAGGGGTTATGATATGTTGGTATCAGAACCCATTGGAGGTGGATTGTTGGAAGAGGAAACCATGGCCACAACAATAACTTCATGTCCCTCTAAAGGAATGTCATATAAAAAACTAGAAGATTAGGTTTGAGGGGAAATAAGAATTCACATGGCTCGAGTACTAAGATAATGGTTAAGGGCAATTGGATTACTATCCAATATACTAGCAAATTTAGTGTCTCCCTCTATACAAAATTGGGGAATACCTTCCCCCATGGATTTAGGATTGGTAGAATGAATTGGTGTGTTCTCCATATATGAGGATGAGGTATGGGATTCGGTTTGTTTTAATTACTATTGTTTCATTAGAACCATGTAGCACTTAAAAATAAACAAAGATAAAATGCAAAGACACAAAATTCTTTTGATTATGTTTTTTTAGTGAAAAAAAACACACACACTATTAAATGTACTTAAATATTTTTAATTTTTAAGAAACTAAATTTAGAATGTGGTGGGGAGATGGGTTAATGAAAGTCCTAAGAAATGGTAGTCTAAGGCTAGTTTTAGGTTTTGTTTAAGGATGGGAACCTCTATATATGTAAAGGTACATTGAGTCCTGATTCTTTGTCAGAAGGAAGTAGATGGCTTGGTATTGGGGTTTACCCCCACTTCACACATCGTAGCAATAAGGGTATCAGGTGCTTAGACTTTATACTTATTTTCTATAATTTTTATACTCGACCAGTACACCAAGTTAGTTTTCCCCTTGGTGATGAAATCCAAGTAGGTCCACCTAGGTAGGAAATGTTTTGATGCTTGTTTTTAAGATTACTTTTTTTTGGGTGTGTGAGAGAGAGTTTGACTATCACAATGTATTAATATGCCTAAATTAAACTATGTGGATTATCTAAACAAGAAATGGGATGAATGCAATTATTTTTAGACTTTAAAAAAGAAATCAAGAATTTTGGTATTTTCTCTTTTTTTAATGCAAACAAACAATCAAAAAAATGCAACTAATAAATGATTTTAGAATGAAACACAATAATAATAATGAGACCTTAGGTGTCCCACCGAGTATGTCAGAATGTTTTAGTATATTTTTGTTCATATTTATTAATAAATAAACTTACTAAAAGTAGAAATTATGATACAAGGTTTTAAATGGATACTTGTGATGGAGGTTACACACCGTTGATCTAGCAAAGTGGTAACTCCTTGGCTAGGAAGGATTACCTGCACATAAGAAACAACTTGGACAAGATTGGATTAATAACATAGATGAGTGGACTGCTTGATGGTAGATCAATTTCATGAAGTGGTACACTTCTTTAAGAGGATGTCAGTCCACTATATTATGCAATCAAGCAGATAATGGAATAATACAAATTATAATAAATAATATGATAATATAGATGTGATACTAAAATGAAATGGACTAATCTATTACATATATGTTATCAAATTGTTCATTTTAATAAGCCATAGCTGAATTTTATTGTTCTTGTATTACTTTTAATTACTCAATGACTACTTCTAGAGTAGGGGCAAATACAATTACACAAAGTCCTATCTCAAAAGAGATATGAATTTGATATGCAAATAGTAGGTGAGGGAATATGGGTAAATCATATATGGAAACCACATCATGCATAACTCCTATAAATGTCATCTACAAATAAATATTCATGATTTTAAGGCCAAAAACAACTAATTAAAATTATTTTGGACTATTAAATTAGCTTCATATTTTAGAAAGAAAGTAAAATACAAGTATTGATGGCAATTATCCTAGAATCATTATCAATTATGTACTCAGTATCAATTCATGTAGGAAACATCATTGATCCTGATAATGGGGAAAGAAAGCTCAAGATGGGGCCTAAATGTGGGTTTTAAGGGATTCTAAATGGATTTAGGAATAATTAATGATTATTTAAATAGATAAAGGGAATTAAATAGAACATAAACAAATAATACCAGATGAGAAATATACTTACCTCTAAAATAATTCTAGTATTACTAAGAATTATCACATTGATAGGGATATTCTTAACCTTTGAATGAGTGGTGATGGATTGAGATAGGTATGGCATTCTTATGCAAGTATTTTATGACAATTTATACAACATTCTAATGTATGAATTTGGGATCCTTCTGCTTGAGGATGGTCTAAGTTTACATTGATGTCAATCCTAATAGGATCGATGATGATCATGGGGATCAGTGTTGATCCAGTCTGAGTTTACCAAGATCATTCAAACAACTCCAATTCATGAGTTTAAACTTAGTCTAGGCTATTTTAAATGAATTTCATCTAGTGAAAGGTTGTTGAGAGGTTAAAACAACAATCTTATTAATAAATTTGGGGAGATTTTACTAGATTTAGGAAGGGTTAATTAGTTACCTATGTAAAAAGTAATTAGTAAGACTAATTATGGGATATAAGTTAGTAATTGGTAAAACTAAATTAACTAACATAAAAAAGGATGGGGAAGTGGTACGACACATTTATTCATACTAGTATAATAGTGTAAATTCATATTGTATACACTAATACATAGAAAAGTTTGGCCAGATGCTAGAGATGACATATGTAAACCCTCTTATTCCTCTATAAATTCAATTTTATTTTTTGTTTTTAGGACAATATTTCTCCAGGTGATAGTTTCCTCTTTTATAGGAATTAAAGAGTACTTTTATTTCCATCTCTTATTCTTCTAACTCCTCCTCAGTGGCATAATCCTTGACTACAAATGTAGTCATGTCCTCTTTATCTTCTTCTTCTTCACTAGGTGTTTCCAAATTTATGACTTGTCCCCTTAGCCTTGAGGATTTTTAGGTATTAGGTTGAGACTAAGGTGTTTATATCTCTTCTTTTGTTAGTGGTGTTTCATATTCATGTATATCCTCTTCTTCCTCCTCTTGCTAATAATTCATTCCTAATTCATTAAAGAATATTTGTGCCCTAGGTTTTTGTAATATATTCCTAGTTCTAATAATTAACACCTCAACTTATTCATTGCTAAAATCATAAGACAAAGGTGGAATGGGTATAAATTTGGTAGCATAGGGATAGATATAAATATTGTCTACATCTATAGTGAATTGAAATGTTGAGTAGTATTTTTGAACAATTTATGTTGAAATCTAGAATCTCTCTTCTATCGTATGCATAAACATTTTTTCCCATTGTATAAAATTTTCTACTTGCTAAACTGTAGAGTTAATTTTAATTACAATTTTTATTTGGGATCCTATGGGGAAATATGAGCTCCATTCTACCGACCCACATTTCTTATAATATTTTGTGTAAAGTACATAACTATTACTAAAATAAGTGAACCATAACAGAAGTCATGAATAGTTTTTCATTTATTAATTTTGGGAGGTTATCTAAGTAATATTTGTGGAGTGTCATAGCCAAGTCATTTTTCATGCCTATGGATACCATGTTGTATTTTATTTACACACTTATCTTCATTGTCAAATCATGTCTATTTGTGTAGTACACCTTCTAAATAATGGCCTTCATTGCAAATTTAATCTTCAAATCCTTTATGTTTTGAATTGAAAAGGATTGATTATTGAATTTTGTCCCTAAAATATGGCTATGGAGCTTGTATTCACATTATTCTTATGATCATACTTGTAGGTGAAATGTCCATGCAAAAGTCTTGTAACTATTTGAATCACCTTTAGTTTGATGCAGTAGGGTTTGTCCACATATATAATATCTTTGTGGGCTCTAATCAATATCATTTTTTTATGCTTGTCATCATATTCAAATATGAGAACTAACTCCATATATCCAATTTTAGCTTTGATATGACTATGTACTTTTTTTTGTATTCTAATTATTAGGTTTATGGGTTTAATTTCATCATCACACTTCTCTTCATCTCCAAAAATATAAAATAATTTTTTCCAAGTGTTTTTGATGTATTTGTACATATCTTATACATGTGTTATGAAAGATAAGATAGAAAACATGTCTAATGGATTTGGTATTTCTGATTTGATTGAATGTTTATTGTATCTAGGTTTATTAATCCATTTGATAGTGACAACATGAATAATATCCGTGTTTTCTTCATCTAAGTTGATGATAAATTATCAACCAATAAGGTATGAAAACTTTATGTATTTTTTTCATAGTGTCGGTGCTTAAATGATTGTGTAATTTGCATGTTAGTGAAACCCTTGATTTACAGCTTGCTTGATCTATATATTAATCACGTCAAATCATTTTATTTAAATTAATCTCATTTATTATTTATGTATGTTCCTTCATTTCACTTGATTCAAAACGTAATAAAATCTCATCTTTATTTTATTTCATTCTTATCTCTTTAATGTCACTATTTAATAGCTTTTTGAATATGTAGTTCCATCCACCTGTTTATCTATGATAGCTTATAATCAACTAATTTACTTGATGTTTTCATTTTGTGGAAAACAAACTCACTACTACTATGTTTTATGTAAATTTCTCTACCACCATTGTCAATCCATTTATTCCATAGATTTGTCTTTTATTTTTTCAATTTATGTGTCTATGGTAAAAATTTTTAATTGTTTTATTTGTAAACTATCACATTATCTTACTAGTGTGTCCTAGTTTCTTCTACATTTGCATACTTTTATTATATTTCATTTTCTATATCTATGTAAATAATTATGAACAATTTTATTCTTATTTTTTCTCATGTTATTTCCACTATAAGCAATTTATTATTGCACACTCATATTTTACATCTGCACATGATTTCTATCTTCCTTATCACATTCTTTCTATTATATATACATTTTAAGGTTCTAAATTATTTTTCTCTTTATTTTTATTTTATATTTTTTTGAAAAAAAAATTATCTTTTATAATTATTTTGTTTTTGTCATCACTTATTTCCTACTTCCTATTCTTCTTATTTTTCCCACTAGTTTGTTTTAGTAACATTAGATAACTAGGTATCAAGATAACTATTTTGAGGATACCATAATATCCCTATTCAAATTTATCATCTAGGAGGATAGTGCCAACCTAATGTGAAGGTGATATGATCTACGACTAGAAACTTAAGCATCTAGTATATGAAACCTTAGTAGCTTATACCAAACTTCATCTGGTTAGAAGGATAGTATCACCTCATTAATTATTTCATCATGTTTATTAATGCCCTTCACCACATGTACCTATGATGTAGGTTTTTAATTAGGATCCATTTATAAACCCTTAGCTCAATATGTATATCAATGTTCTTAATTTTATTAATCTAGAGTCTAAGATATAATCCACTAAATAGGATCTAAGTCGTCTTATTTTTAGTTTGCCTAGTGTTTTATATTTTCTATTATAGAACAGGACCTTATACCCAATATGAAATCATTTCAATTTTATATGTCTATCATGCCAAGATTTTTATCACCTTTTATCTTGTGCTTGATTATATGCTACTAATAATCTCTTTTCATATAACTTTTCTAGCTCTATCAATATTTTATGAATGGAATCTTTCTCATTCATTTTAAATGTTATCACAAGTTTCAAACTTGGCAATATGTACTCCATTATAATTACCACTTCGAATCCATAAACTAACTGGAAGGGACAATACTTAGTCAATCATTTTCAAGTAGTGTGGTAAGCCCATATTATTGTTGGTATCTTAATATACCATAATCTAATATCTGTATTACATAATTTTGTTAGTACCTTATCCAATAATTTATTGATTACCTCGATAGTGTGATTTTATTTAGGATGGTAAGGAGTGATTTTGTGATTTTGGATTATGAAGTGTTTATGCAATTATGTAATTGATTAAATGGTTTCCCTAATCACTTGTTATACTAAATGGGAATCCAAACCCTATAATTATATTTTCATATAGGAATTCTATGGTAGTAAAATATTTTGTTGGTACAACTTCTACCCATCTTTAGGTGTCTATTTCTAGTAATAATGAACATATCATTGCTCTTTCTTACTACAAGTTTGATGGGACCTATAAATTCAATTGCCAATTTATCAAATTGAGCCACTACCAAAATTGGGTGGAGAGGCATCACATCTTTAGCATTTATTTTACTCACTCTCTAGCATATGTGACAATTTATTGTGTATTGATGTTCATCCTTAAAAAGTGATGGCCATCATAAGCCTATTAGTAATATTTTCTTTCATGTAGCTACTCTGAATTTATGCCCTCCTATAACTATAAAATGGGTTTCCCTTAAGATAGCATTTCACTCATGAAATAATGCCACTCTCTACAAAACCTTGTCTATTCCTTTCTTATATAGTGATCTTTCAATCAGAGTAAAATGAAACATTTAAATCATCAATTACTTCTTCAAAAATTTATTGTACTCTTTAAAAAACTCCCTACTAGACATAAATTTTGCAATACCTTTCATGTCTTTTGGGATTGATTCCATGTGGAAGAGGTGAACTTGAAGAAATTCATCCTCAATTGCTCTTATATCTTACCCTATAGTTATTCTTAACAAGTAGTAAGGTACATTATTTATTTTCCCAAGTTTCACCACAATGTTTAAATGGAATTATTTAAATAACATAAATCTAGTAACATATTATTCCTTGTATTATTGGTCTATTTATCAAGTACTTAAGTGGTTTATGATCAGTAAATAATATAAATGAAGTTTATAATAAGTAATGCTTGAATTTAAGCACCACATAAACCAAAATGAATGCCTTCCTTTCTGTAGTGGATTAATTCCTTTCTAATCTTGCCAATTTTATGCTAGAAAATGAAATTGGATGATCCATATTCCGGTAGGGTTGTGCTAGCATTTATCCTATTATAATTCTAGAGGCATCAACATGTAAATGGAATGGGATTTTCTAATTTGCAAATACAAATATTGGGGCATCCATAATATTACTATTTAATGTATTAAATGACTTCTGGCATTATCTTGACAAATCTAGTGTTTGGTTATGCTACTTCTTCAATAATTCTTCTGTGGGTGCACTTATATCTACATAACTTATTATGAACCTATGGTGATATCTGGTATAACCTACTATATTTCTAACCTATTTTTGTGTTTTGGGTTGTTTTAGGTTTGTGATTTTTTAAGTTTTAAGTGGATCAACCATCAACCCTTTTTTACATATTTTATGTCCCAATAAAGTACTAAAAGGTGTAGAAAAAATGCATTTCTTTAGATTTAGAGAAATGTTCAGTTGTATTCATCTTTGGAACATCATCCATATTGCTTAAACATGGTATTTTATTAACCCATGTGTTATTTAATCATCAAGATACACTTTTAAAAAATCATGTATGAAATCCTTGAACACATTCACCATTATTTGGTTGAATAGTTGGTGCATTATTCAATCTAAATGGAATCATTATATACATAAAATATCCACATTCTTTAGAAAATGTAGTTTTTAATCTATCCTCTAGTGTTATTTTGACCTGATAGTATCCTAAAAATTCATCATTGGATGAGTAGTTTTCTCTTCTGACAACACTCTCTAGTATTTTCTCCATGAATGGTGTTGGGAATAAATCATGCAAACATAGCTTATTTAATTCTATGTAATCAACACATATGTATATCTTTCTAGTTTTATTATTTTGAATCACCATAGGACTTATCAATTTAGTATCTTCCATCGGGTTTATGATTCCACCATCTAGCATTTTATCCAATTCAATCTTGACTTTCACTTTAACATTAGGAGTTAGTATGTATGGTCATTTTTGTAATGGTTTAACATCTTCTTTCATTTGGATTTTCATAGTACCCACATATTTTTTATTGCTTTGAGATTAGTGAATGTTCTTGGGAATAATACTCAAATTCCAATAGTAACTCTAGTATCTTCTATACTTCTTCTTATACCCAATTATTACCTACTTTTACCATATTTGGATTTCATTCTATGGCTATATTTCTTATCTAATCTTAATAGGTTAGTAGAAGTATTGTATTTTGTCTTTTATGATATCAAGGAGTTGTCTCTTTCCTTTGTTAATGTCTATTTTTATGTTTTTGAATTTTACTTCCTCATCCTTTTTTTGTTATGTAGTTTTTCATCAATATGTAATATAGTCAAGTTATTTTATGTTTTTTTATTTTCCATAGTATTTGAATATTAATTTACAATTTTGCTCATTTTTTCAAAATCATCTATATGTCCTAACTTGTTTCTTCTATTTTTAATCTATAAAATTGTTGATTTACGATAGTATTCCATAAATAAAAATGTTATTATTTTATTTAGTGCTCAAAATATTCTATTGTCTATATCCCAAAATTTTAGAGTCTACAAAAAAATATTTTTAGTTATGCCCATCTAATAGTTCCTTTCTACATCTCCTAATGTGGGTACCATGTTTTTGGAATTGCATCTAATGTCTAGTAAAATAATTGTGCCCACATGTGTCTATCCATTTCTCCTCTTACTTTTTATACCTTTTTCACATGTGTCAAGATGACCTTGGGTTGGTTTTCCCTATATAAATTTTGATATCTAGAAAATAGCTCTCTGATTTTACAAACCCTATTTTGAGTATTATGTAAAATGTTTAGTAGGTGTGGATTAGTATTTTATGGGTCTTATACCATCTCATAAAATTAATAGTGAGTTTATCATTAATGGATTTCATCCATATTTGTTCTTAAAAAAAGACTCTCATAATTTATTGTACATAATCAACTATCCCAATTGATATCTAGAAAATAGCTCTATGATTTTACAAACCTTGTTTTGAGTATTATGTAAAATGTTTTCTAGGTGTGGATTTATTGTTATATGGGTGTTATACTATATAAAAATAGTAATAGTGAGTGTATCATTAATGGCTTTCATCTGTATTTATTTTTACAAAAATACTCTCATAATTTATTATACATAATCATCAACTATCTCAATGCTAATAATTTTTGGTAAATTTTTATGTGAACCTCATTCTATACGGTGAGCACTTCTTCTATGTAGTGATGGATTTTATAGTGCAGTGGTGAAAATTCATTTGTATAGTGTTTTCCTCATACAACATATTTTTTTCACTTTAGTTTTTGGCTTAAAGTATATAAAATATTCAATTTCGTCCTTTGAGGGTGTCTCTCCTCATTCTAATATAAGTTCCCCCTCACCATTGGTTTCAGGGTCATCTTCTATTTTTATAATTTTCTTCAAAGTATACACACCAACAAGGTCATCAAATTCACTATCCTCATATTATACATATAGTTACTCTAATCATGCCACTGTCATTCCTACCTCCATCATAAAATAGACAACTAGGCCTTTTATTTCAAATGTGATTGCTTTCTCCTTAGAATCTAATGATCCATTATAATCTAAAAACCATTCCACGTCCAACAATGACATATACCCAGTGTCATACTTATTGATTAGCTCAAAATATACCTTCTTATTTATCCCCATAAAATCAACTTTAACATTATAAAAAGTTCCAATTGATGAACATAGAGTACCATCATCCATGGCAATGTCATATGTTGTTGCATGTAACTGTGGTTTCCCCAACAACTCCCATGTGCTTTGTGGTAACACATTTATACATGTGTCAAGGTATAAGATTATTTTCTTTATTTAATAATGAATGATTTTAAGATTTATCATAATGAAAATATTTTTTCACTTCTATTTTATTCTGAATATATACCTTTTTTTCTACACTCTTTGTACTTGATTTTATCCATGCTATTTGTTCCAATACTTACAGAATTGAGTGAGTTTATATAATAGGTATTATTTATTTATCAGTTTAATTATTATTTTTAGATCCCCAACTTTGTCTTCATCAAATTATGTCATCTTAAAATGATATTTATTCTATTTCTATATTATTATTTTTTTTCTTTTGTCTACGATTATGTCATGTTCATATATATCAGGTTTTTTACCTTATACATCTAGTTTTAATTTTGTATTAAATTTAATGACTACTTCCTTACCTTTACTATTTTTCTTCCTAATTCTAGTGGTTACCACTACTCTCGATTGTTAATCATTATTCATAATTTTGATATCCTTCTTGTTTGGCCCCTATCTTTGTTCTCTTATAGTTTCTTGACATTGTCTAATTTGTTTTGACATTTTTATTTTATGGGATGAACTTCCCTCTTCTTATATTTTTTCTCTTCTCCCCTCTTTCATTGAGTTTTATTGCACTACTCTTTCATATCTTTCCCTTTTCCCATTTTTCTTAAGTGTTTATCCCCTTTCCTAGGGGTAGATTATACTAATTCTTCAATTTTTGTTCTATCATTTTATAGAATTGTGCTTATTTACATGATAATGAGTCATGTGTTCCTCTTTCATGAAAAAATACACACTCTATCTTGGGTTCTTCATCACAATTTTTAACAATATGGCCAACCTTCCCATATTTGTAATAATTTGGTGGGGTTCTCTCTTGATTACAACCTTGATTATAATTGTCATTATATCCTCTCCTCCATTAGTAGTTTTTTATTCTATGGTGTCCTCCTCTTTAACCACCCTAGTTACCTCCTATATAGCCTCATTAATTATTATTTTAGTACTATGGTTGGATGTTTTGATTTGAAAATTTGGCATTATAGGAGGTGATTGATATTGTTGACTAGGTTGTGGTATACTAGCATTATTCATGGGTAGTTTTGGTATTGGCATTTGATATAATATTACCTCTATTCTCTGATTGGTATCATGTACATTCATGAGTGCATATACAATAGGTAAATTATGATTATAGTGATTAAATGATCCATAATTAGTGTAATATAGTACTTGATTCATATGTGCTACTAATTCTAACATGGGGCATAAGTTTTGTAGATGTTGATCATATACTTAGTAGATTATGTGATAAATCATCTCACTACATATATCATGTTGAATTATTAGAGTCATACCTATTAGTGATTATGTTAATCTTAATGTTTTTTTATCTTCACCATAATACTATGGAGGAATTATGTCTTAAAATTTCCTTCTACACAATAAGTTATGCACCAAATTCTTTCCCATGGTAGCGTATTCTTATTATGAGATGTCCCATAATCATACCCATTCATAGGCATCTCATTTTTAATATCAATTGTTCTAAATCGAATTTTAGTATTTTAGAATTATCTTTTAATGAGGTATATGCATCTCATCTCTAGGACTAAGCTTTTAACTGTGATATCATTTCCCATGTTTTCAAAAATGTGTTAAATATTTTTCCATCCATAATGGCTCTAAGGTATCAGATTGATCATGATATAAACCCATATATTATCTATTTTTATTTTAGAATCTTCTATATTTTTTTCACAATACATTCAAATTATTGATAATAATCTTTTACAATTTCCTTCTCCTTTTATATCAACCCCCTCATCTTGTTCATGGTTTCCATCAGTATGTCTAGATAGTGAAAATAACCCTTGAAAGCTATTTGGACATCATTCCCTATAGTGTCATGTTTAGATTAAGTCTTCATGTACCATTTAAATGCAACATCTTTTATTATTCCAACAAAATAAAATAACATCACCCTTTCATCAGTATTATTTTGAATCCTCTAGTATGAGTTCAATATGAACAAATTTTCTTTTGCATATTTTGTATTTTACCAAATAATGATAACTTCATCTGATTAATTGCCATTTTATCATTATTATTTTTGTTAGGAATACCACTATTAGGATTATTTTCATTTTTTTATCGATTTCCTAATGTACTTTCTCTTGTAGTACTATGAAAAAAATTTGTTTATATTTATGTTGTTCAACCAAATTTTGGTTGACCTTTATCTCTTTTTAATTTTATTTGTAAGTATCTTCTTTCTAATACTTTCACCTGATTATTTACAAATTTCCTTATTTTCTCAATCTCTTCCTTATGAATTTGGTATTAGTTTCCTACTTATTCACCAACAAATGTATCTCTTTGTATAAATTATGGATGTATATGCCTATTGTGATGTATCATTGGGATGGAAATTGGTCCAAAAGGTTTATTTCCTCTTGGGGCCTCTTGTGGTTTGGGTTTGGTGGGTTACATAAATTTTAATACCTTATTTAACATCTTCTATCTCTAATTAGACTTTTTCACCAATGTTTTCATTAACTAATATTAATTTTATTAATTTATATTCCTCCTCATCTCTATGTTGTATTTTCTAGTATGACTACTAACACTTATCTTAGAATCCCCTTTCTCCTGAAGGTTAAGATCTTTTTCCACATTTATTTGTTATTCTATTTGTATATAAAACATTCCACCTGAGTATTTATTGTCAGACTTCCTTATATTGATTAAATTTATTCCCTTGTTTCTACTATATAATTATCATATCCTATCTTAATCATATTCTCTTCACTTATTCCACTACTCTCTAGGCCTCATCCACTATGGGCCAAACTACTTGTGACCAGTTGGTGTTCCATGCCTAAGTTCTTAAATGGTTTGGGTGTTCCCAATAGTGTGTTTAAATCTATTAATCCTTTCAACATCTCATTCATGACTTTTCACAATGTGGTATATAACAATTATTTTATTCTTATTTCATTATTTGTACCTGCACCTTCTTACGGTGTGAACACTAACTCATATATTTATGGTGGAGGGATAGTATTAAGATTTTTAATATTAGGTTTTCCACTAGTAGAGACCAAATCAATTTTATCTACCATATTACTTATTTGTAACATTTTCTCTTGTCTTTCCTTATTTTGTATATCTTTCTTAATTTATGATTGAATTATCTTATCCTCCATCTGATTCTTCATCTCTTCATTCACCATTTCCTCTTAACTATATTTAATTTATCTTCTTAATAGAATCTTATTATCCTCAATTAACTTACGTTTACTTGATACTTAATTTATTATCCCCTTAAATCTTATTTAACCTCCCCTAACCTTTTTAGATAATATATTTCGAGTGGTCACATATTTTGAGGATCCCCCTTCTTTCTACACGCCATCCCTTAGGTACCTAATCTCTAAAGGAACTTTTTGCCTTATTTTAATAGCCCTCAATCCATAAATATCTTATGGATAATGAACAATACTTTATTCAATGAATGTTTCCTTGACCTTTCAATAAATTCATCTTTATTCATGTCAAATCTCATCCAACATTATATAACCCAAACTACAATGAATGAATTGAGGGTAGTCTTAAACCAGTAATCAATAATTTGGGTTATGAGTGTATTAATTTGTTAGAGAGCTTCAATATTTTTCATACTCAACTATATAGGTCATTTAATTTAAATTTTACAACCTTGTATATTCTTGGCTTGATATAGTATCCAATCTTAAAATAATTTTACAAAGGTAATGCATAATTCTTCTTCATGTGATCTAAATAATTATGCCTTTAATTTTAGTAATGTTTTGCCTATCCTTTTAGCTTTTGTGTGAAAAAAACATTTCTAGTTTATTCCCACCACATTTCTATTTTTATTAATGTAGGATTACATAACTCCAAATGATATGTCCTCCTAGACATTAGTCTACTAAAGTTCATGCAACACCACTAAATGTTGGCATAAAATCTAAATTTTTTGGCTATAGAAAGCTTATTTTAATAAAGGTTAAATTTGGTTAGACTAATGTGACTCAAGGGTTAGTATTGGTTAGAATCATTAACATTCACTGAAGAATAGTTAGTGCCTATATTCATAGTAAATCACCTAGTACACAATATACATAGTAATTCATACTCTAACTTATCTTTCTTTATATATATTTCAACCATCAAATACAATGTTTTATATATCTCTTTATAATGTGTTTCCTTAAGAAATTACGTAGGTCACTCTAATATGTAACCTCTTATAATTTATATTTGTATATGATATCTTATATAGTAGGTTATTATATTACAATATTGTGGTATAAATATTACCTCAATACAAAATAACTCAATGGTCATTCCTATGTGATACATGCACTTTCTCTAATCCAATTATTTTTTATTTCCAAAAGTAATTAATTCTTACCACATCATCTAATTAGTAAAATCATATGTTATGTCATCCTATATATATGTCATGTTGTTATGGTAATTGAATCAACTATGTGTTATTTGGGTTTGGTCCATTGGTAAATAGAGAATCCTAATAAAAATTTCCCTAAGTACTAAGGTTAATATCCACTTATTTCACATGAGATAATATTAGAATATTAATGATAAGAGATTGTAGATTATAACCATATACAACTTTTTAATAAGTTATCTTGATGGATATGTGATATGTGGTGTTGTAAAACCATTCATCAAGTAGAAGTGACCTTATGACCCATTATTGTTGATGATCAGAGGTAAATAAATGAAGATATGTTTTGATGTAGGAGCATCCTTAAAAGGATAACATGTCTTATGTTACTTTGAGAAATGTTGGTTTGATCAAGTGTCTAGGTGGTCAATTAGCATGTTTGGGGTGTTTAAAGGGTGTTAGGAGTCTAGTAACATAATTTTTAATGTTCTCCAAGTGTCTAGGGGTGATTAGGTAGGCTAGATTTCAATTTTGGAATTTTCATGCCAAATTAAATAATTTAAATTTTTGAATTTGTCAAAGCATTATTTAGGAGTTTTTTTATGTGTTAAGGGATGAATCAATTTTATTTTATTAAGGGAACACTTTTTAAGACATCATGGGTCTATAACATGTGCATTATATCACATATGTATGGAAAAATAGACTTAGTGTAAACTTACCATGTTCCTAAGTAGCCTTTGTGACAATCGGAAAAGCAAAAGACAATTAGATCAGTTATAGTATGTAAAATACTTGTATGTGTTGTGTTTTAATCATTTATGGGGTTGGATTTGAGGGGGTAATTTTGATGAACCCCAATTAAATGAATATAATTTTTCTTGTTTTTAAAAAATTAATGATTTCAAACCCTATGTTCTTTATACTTTGTGTTTGGTAGACAATGAGTGCATTTAGAATAAATAACATTGTTTTTTTATTTGTAATTTTACCAAGAATAATAATAAGATATTTATATAATGAATTAGAAAGGTGTAATAGAGGTTGATTCTACGAGGATATATGAAATTTGCTTAGTTGACAACCTATTATCTATACCTATGTTTTATACTACAGAGGAAGGTTGTGTATGAACATTGTACAAGAAACATTGCTATGAAAGTTTTTTAATCATCTATTTACATTGGAAAGCCTTATTTAAATTATCTTAAATGATTATATGTTATTTCAAACATTTTTTATACATGTTTCAGTAACAACTATGCCTAGACCCTGTAAAGTAGACTGTGTCATCACCTACTGTCATATAATCACACATAGAACTGTGTGAAATAAGAGAATAGAGGTATCAATAGGAACAATAAATAACTGGATGAGGTATGTTATGTGTTTTTAAAATTCTTTCTTAGTTTGCATGAAGATTATGTTCAGTAGGTAATGAAGGTTGCATTGATAGTGCTATGAGATTGCTTATAAAAGATGCATAAAAGAGTGTAAAGGCATAAATATATGTGAGAGATGAGGTTTTGTGTCTAAATCCCTTAATCCAAGATGTTTGGAGAGAGGAGAGATATTAAAATATCCAAGAAATAAACTCAAGAAGAGCTAAAGATAGAAAGAGGAGTCCTAAGTGAGGATAAGAAAGATAGAGACTATAAGTGAGTGAGAGTCAAGTGAGAGACACCTAGGTGAGGTCAAGGAGGTGAGTAAGCTTGTCAATAAGAATAAAGGTCAAGGTGAGACTTAGAGAGATAGTGAAGAGAGTACGAAGAGTGAATATTGAATGAAACATGAAGGGCTTAAAGAATGAGGAATTCCACAAGAAGATGGAAGAAAAGAAAAGAGAATTAGAGAGAGAAAAGGATATTGTTGAGATGAAGATGGTATTGTCAAGGTTATATCAAGTCTTAGAAGAAATGAGACCAAGATTCTTGGTACACATCAAAAATAGAGTGAGATGGCCACTTAATTAGTTGATAGATAGGAGAAGACAAATAGAGAAATTGATAGCAAGGAAACCTAAAAGAGGAAACAAAGGGGAAAGCAAGCTTCAAAAGATTATGACTAATGATTTATTGGAATGTGTGTATATAGGTAAAGAATTGAATGAGTATGAATTACAGGATGTTAATAAATACAAGAGATGGACAAAAAAGCATGAAAGACATGATAATGATGAGGAACAAGATGATTGGACAACTGAATATGGTGATATAATCATATGCTACCCTAAAGAAGGTGAATAGATTGATGAAGAAGAAAGAGAGAGTGAGTATGCAGAAATGCCATGCCTCATGGTAAGCATGAAATAATAATTTTTGAATAAATAAAGTTTGAAAGAGAGTAAATAATCAAAAGGAACTAGTTACATCATTAAGGACAAGAGTATGTTAGTTGAGAATAAGTGATAAAGTGAAGACAGTGTAGCAGAAGTTGCCAAATAAATATGATAAGAGGGTATAGTAGTTAGCAAGAATTTTTAGGTGTTGAAGGAAAGAATCAAGGATTTGTTATAATCAGACCATCAAGATTAGTTATTTTCCAATGAATACTTGGAAGGGTTGTTTTCAAAATTGTCTTGTCACTTGTCCTTGATAAGGAACATGGAGTATTTAGTAACTTTATTGACAAGGTTGGCATGTTTAGAGAGTTTGGTATGGGAAATGAAGTGATTGATCAAGTAAAGAGTGAAAAACATCAAGAGAGGAATAATGAGGTTGAAGAGGTTAATTTTATTGTAAGAAATTATATGGAACCATCATTAGTAGTCCAACAGGTAGCAGATCCAAGCATTGAAAGGACAAGGATGCAAGCACAAGAGTATGGATTCATAAAAGACAAAAAAGAGTTGATTATGTTTAACTTGTGTATTCTATTTTTATGTTTTTTATATTAAAATAAAAATATGATGAATATTATTAGGTTGGAGATCAACATTTAGAGAGGTAACCTCAAAGGAAGAGCCAATGCAGTTATAGATAAAGAATAAGGAGGCCTATGTGTCACTCATAGGCCTTGGGATCCATGAGGATGTAACACTACATAGTTGAAGTCAGGGAGACATGATAAGGAGGAGGTCAATACAATTTGACTAAACTTTCATGGAAAGTTACTTTTACACCTTAATAGTATGATGCAGGAGCATTCTTAAAAGGATGATATGTCTTGTATTAATTTGATTAATTTTGGATTGTTTAAGTGTCTAGGTGGGAAATTAGAATGTTTTGAATGTTTTAAGGATGTTAGGAGTATATTCACACACTTTTTAATTTTCTCCAAGTATCTAGGGGTGCTTAGGTAGGCTAGATTTCAAGTTTTGAATTTTCTCATCAAATTCAAAAGTTTGAATTTTTGGATTTGTCAAAAGATTGTTTAGGATTTTTTTTGTGTGTTAAGGGATGAATCAATTTATTTTGTTAAGGTAACACTTTTTAAGACACCATGGGTCTATACCATGGGCCTTAGATCACATATGTACAGAAAAATAGACTAAGTGTAAGCTTACCATATTCTGTGTAGCCTTTATGACCATTGGAAAGGCAAAAGGTTGTTAAATTAGTTATAGGATATAAAATAATTGTAAATGTTATTTTGTAATCAATTATGGGGTTAGATTAAAAGTTTTAATGTTGATAAAACCTAATTAAATGAATATAAGTTTTCTTGTTCTGCAAAAAAAAATGATTGTAGACCTTGTGTTCTTTATAGTCTATGTTAGGTAGATTGTGAATGCATTTGGAATAAATAACTTTGTTTTTTAATTCAATATGTCACCAAGAACAATAAGAATATGTTTTTATGATGAATTATAAAAATTAATATAGGTTTATTCCAATAATATATATGAAAGTTGCTCAGTTGACAACCTAATATCTATATATGTGTTATATACTACATAGGAAGGTTTTGTATGAACATTGTACAACAAACATTGCTATGAAAGTTTTTTAATAATATATTTACATTGGTAATACTTATTCAAATTCTATTGAACAATTATATTTTATTTCAAAAAAAATTGATACATGTTTCAATAACAACTATGTCGAGACCCTATAAAGCAGACTATGTCATCACCTATAGTCATATAGTCACACATAGAAATATGTGAAATAAGTGAATATAGGTATCAATAGGTATAATAAATGACTGGGACATGTGACTATAGATTATATAGACCTTAAATATCCTTCATAGTGACATGAAAATCAATTTATATAATTTAAACTCAAACTAACCCTTCTCAGGTTACTCAGACTATTACAAACCCTTCATTAGAGTTTAGAAGGTAAAAACTATATTTTGAATGTCTCAACCATTAAAATTTCATGAAAATTGTCAATTATATGGGGTTTAAGGTGTATTAACGTATTTTTTATTTTATGGTTTGGTATGGTACATTGGCATACTAATATGAGGGGTTGTATGTAAAATAGGGGGTTAGAGACCTAATAGGCCTAAATAGAGCCTTAAAAGAGGTCAGAAAAGACACTTTGCAGAAGATTTAAGAATATAAACTTCATTGAGAAAGATTATATGATATAGGTTGACTTATAAATTTTTTAGTTTCCCAAGATTCCATTGTACTTGTATGTACAAGAGGAAATGGTGTAAAAAAAGGCTAGTAGAGGAAGGTAAAAAGAAAGAAGTAAGGGATTAGTGAAGAGATGAATATTTAAGATTGATTGGATGGGTTGAATGGTATAGGGAAGTTGAAATGTGACTATTAATGATCATATGAACATTAATGAGGGACAAAGTATTGAGTCTTGGCATGAATTTGGTAAATTATGAAGTTAAAGAGAAGAAGTAAGCTATTGGGGAGAATGCAAAATATGAGAGTGAAAAGATGGTGATTGTAGATAGAGTTGAGAGTAATAAGGATAGAGAGGATAAATCAAAAAATAAGAGTGAAGTGTCTTATTCTATAACAGAATAGTGAATGTATGGTGAAAAAACTTAGACATCGAGTATAGAGAGTAGAGAGAAAAAGTGTCAAGTTTAAAGAACAAAGTTCAGAGTTGGGTATGTGGTAGAGGTAAGATGTTTGTTCATGTTTTTATTCACCATAGATAAGTATGTTGATGAGTACCTATGCGTCATTTGGTATTAGATCGAGAACATTTTGTGGATGAGGTATGTTATGTGTTTTTAAAATGCTATGTTAGTTTGTATGAAGAGTATGTTAAGTAGGTAATGAAGGTTGCATTGAGATTGATATGATATTGATAATGAAATTTATAGGAAAGAGTGGAGAGGTAGAAATATATGTGAGAGAGAAGTTTATGTGGCTAAATCCATTAAGCTAAGAGTCTTGGAGAGAGGAGAGCTAGTGAAAGCTCCAAGAAAGAAGCTCAAGAAGAGATAAAGATAAAAAACGGAATCCTAAGTGAGGAAAATAAAGAAAGAAACTCTAAGTGAGTGAGATTAAAGTGAGAGAGACCCAGGTGAGGTCAAGGAGGCAAGTCATCTTGTCAAGAATAAGAAAGGTCAAGGTGAGACCTAGAGAGAGAGTGAAGAGTGAAGAGTGAAATAAATATGAAGGGATTAAAACATGAGGAATTCCATAATAAGATGAAAGTAAATAAAAGATAATTAGAGAGAGAAAATGAAATTATTGAGATGAAGATGATATTGGCAAGGCTAAAGCAAGTGTTGGAAGAAATGAGACCAAGATTCTTAGTACACATTAAAAGGAGAGTGAGATGGCCTCTCAAGTAGTTGATAGATAGGAGAAGAATACAAATGGAGAAATTAATAGCAAGGAAGCCTAAAAGAGGAAGTAAAGGGGCAATCAAACCTCAAAAGATTATGACTAAAGATTTCTTGAAATGTGTGTATATAGGTAAAGAGTTCAATGAGTATGAATAAAAATATGTCAATAAAGATAATGGATAGATGAAAAATTATTAAAAACATGTTAATGATGAGGAACAAGCTCATTGGATAGATGAATATCATGATACAATCATGCAACCCTAATGAAGGTGAACAACTTGATGAAGAATAAAGAGAGAGAGAGTATGCAGTAACACCATGCCTCATGGTAAGCATGAAAGAAGAAGGTTTGAATCAATAAAGTATAGAAGAGAGAAAAGAATAAAAATGACCTAGTTGAATCATTGAGGACAAGAGTATGTCAGTTGAGAATAAGTGCCAAAGTGAAGACAGTGTAGTACCAGTTGCTAAAGAAATAGGAGAAGACGGTGAAATAGTTAACAATAATTTTGAGGTATTGAAGGAAAGAAACAAGGATTTGTTATAGATATACCAATAGGATGAGTTATTTTCTAATGAATACTAGGAATGTTTGTTTACAAACTTGTCTTGTTACTTATCCTTGATAAGGAGCATATAATATCTAGACAACTTTGTTGAGAAGGTTGGCATGTTGAGATAATTTGCTATGGGAATTAAAGTGACTGATTAGGTAAAGATTTAACAACATCAATAGAGTAATAATGAGGTTAAATAGGTTGATATTATTGTAAGAGAGTAGATGGAACCATTAGCAGTAGTCTAATAGGAAGCAAATCCAAGCATAGAAAGGAAAAGCATGTAAGTGCAAGAGTGTGGCTTTAAAGAAGACAAGAAGGAATTAGTTATGTTTAACTTGTGTATTCTATGTGTAGGTTTGTTGTAAGAGAATAAAAATATGTTTAATGTGATCAGGTTAGAGATCAACATTCAGAGAGGTAACCTCAAAAAAAGAGCTAATGCAGTCATAAACAAAGAACAAAGAGGTATATGTGTCACTCATAAGCCTTGGGATCTAGAAGGATGTAAAAATGCATAGTATAAGTTAATAAGAGGGAGACATGCTAATGAGGATGTCAATACAATCTGACTAAACTTTCATTGAAAATTTATATTTCACCTCATTAGTATGATGTAGGAGCATCCTTAAAAGGATGACATGTCTTGTGTTAGTTTGGGTAATTTTGGTTTGATCAAGTGTCTAGGTGTTCAATTATCATTTTTGGGGTGTTTTAAGGGTTTTAGGAGTTTATCCACATGGTTTTTAATGTTATCCAAGTGTTTAGGGGTGCCTAGGTAGGCTAGATTTCAAGTTTGGTATTTTCCCACCAAATTCAATAAATTTAATTTTTGAATTTATCAAAGCATTATTTAGGAGTCTTTTGTGTGTGTTAAGGGATGAATTGGTTTTATTTTGTTAATTTAACACGTTTTAAGACACCATGGGCCTTATATCACATATGTATATAAAAATAGACTTAATGTAACTTACCATGTTCTAAGTAGCCTTTGTGACCATTGGAAAGGCAAAAGGTAGTTAGATTAGTTGTAAGATATAAAAGACTTGTAAGTGTTGTTTTGTAATCAGTTATGGGGTTGGATTCAAAGGGTGAATGTTTATTAAACCCAATGAAATGACTATAAGTTATCTTGTTTTGGAAAAAACTAATGATTTCAAAACATGTGTTCTTTATACTCTATGTTTGGTAGACTATGAGTGCATTTAAAATAAAGAACTTTGTTTTGTTATTTGAAATGTCACAAAGAATAATAAAAATATATTTATGTAATGAATTATAAAGTTGTAATGGAAGCTGATTCTAATAATATAGATAAAATTTGCTCAGTTGATAATCTACTATCTGTACTTATGTTATATACTATAGAGGAAGGTTTTGTATGAACATTATACAATAAATTTTGATATGAAAGTTTTTTAATAATATATTTACATTGTTAATAATTATTTTCATACACTTGAATGATTCTATTTGACTTAAAACATTTTTTATACATGTTTCAATAACAACTATGCCCATACCCTATAAAACAGACTGTGTCATCATCTACAGTCATATAATCACACATAGAAATGTGTGAAAGAAGTGAATAGAGGTATCAATAGGGACAATAAATGATTGGGAAAGGTGATTGGAGATTCTAAAGTCCCTAAATATCCTTCATAGTGACATGAAAGTCACTTTATATCCTTAAAACTCAAACTAACCCTTCTTGAATTACTCTTACTGTTACAAACCCTATATTAGGGTTTAGAAGGTACAAACTATATTTTGAATGACTCAACTATTTAAATTTAATGAAAATTGGTAATTAGATTGAGTTTAAGGTGTATTAACATATTTTTTAGTTTATTTTTTGGTATGTTACATTTATGTACAAATATGAGGGACTTTGTGTAAAATAGGGGGTTAGAGACCTAAGAGGCCTAAACAGAGCCTTAAAAGAGGTCAAATAAGACACTTTGGAGAAGATTTAAGACTATAAACTTCATCTAAAAAGAGTATATGATATAGGGTGACTGAGGTGTTTCGTTTCCAAATATTCCGTTATAATTATCCATAAAAGAGGAAATAGTGTTAAAAAAGGCTAGTAGAGGTTGGTGACAAGATGGAAGTAATGGATTAGTGAAGATATAAAAGGTGAAGATTGAGTGGATGGGTTGAATGGTCTATGGAAATTTCAATGTGAATATAAAGGATCACATGAACATTAATGAGGGAAAAAGTATTGATTCTTGGCATGGAATTGGTAAATTATGAAGTCAAAGAGAAGAAGTTATTAGGGAGAATGAGGAATATGAGAGTGAAAAGATGGTGATTATAGATAGAGTTGAGAGTAATGAGGACTTAGAATATAAATAAAAATAGAAGATTGAAGTGTCTTATTCTAGAAGATAAGAGTGAATGCATGGTGCAAAAACTTGGACATCTAGTACAAAGAGTAGAGAGAAAAAGTGTCAAAGTTAAAGAAAAAAGATCATAGCTAGGTATGTGGTAGAGGTAAGATGTTTGTTCATGTTTCCATTCACCATAAACAAGTATGTTGATGAAGACCTTTGCATCATGTTTCAATGCTTTTTTTGACAATTTTTATGGCCATCTATTTGTAGGTGGTATCCAAATCTCAATTTTAGTTGGGTACCCATGTGCTTGAATACTTCCCACCTAGAAGTGACTTTTCAAAGATGAGTTGTAATCATATACAATAAAAGATAAGATTTCACAAAGGATGAATATTTAATCAAAGAATTTTTAGGGGATGGTAGAAGCTATGTAAGGATGAGATAAGGTGCATAAATTGGCATATTTATATAGGTGATCTACCACCACCAATATGATTAAATTTTTAATAGACTTTAGTATGTATTATATAAGATCCATGTAAATGTTTAGCCAATTTTACTATGAAATGGGTAGTGGCTAGAATAAGTAGAGCATTTCCACTATTTATAATTTATAGCTTTGAGAGGCAATATTCCTCATCAAATGTCTTGATATATTTATTAATGGGTAAGTACATAGATTTTGGGAATAATTTCATGGACATTTTCATGAAAAATTCCAAAACACATATGTGTTATTTTTTATAGGATTGGTAAATACCAATCCTAGAATGTGTTTTAATCATATAACGTATACGTGCTCCTACGAGTATGCAAGTATGAATGTTTTTAAACTATACATATTTATTAAATTATATAAAAAATATTATGCGCATTATAATGTGTATATGTACCTAAGAGATATAAGTATAAATCCTTAAAATTCAAAAAGGTGAATAATTAAAAGGTAGGGGGTGTGGGGATAGGGTGTTTACTAAAATAATTGACAAGTATAAGTTGGCATTTAGATTTTTTTTTTTTTTAATAAGTACCAGGGTTATATGGGTCCCTTACCCAATATATATGTCAAAAAATATACAAAAAATGTTCTACTAAAAAATTATCAAAAAGATAATTTTGAGATCCCAACCTTAACAATGGCAAGGCCAACAAGCTAGTGAGCTAAGAAACAAAAAACTATAAAAAACTAGATTCCACTTAGTCCAAGAAGGCCTATTACTATACTACTAAATAAACTTAAGAAAAAAATTAGTACCACCTATGTCCAAAACCTAGAAATAAACTAAAACTAGATGTTACCTTCCTTAAAAACCTTCATTGGTGTTACCTAAAGGAAGACTTCAGACTTAGATGGGCCCTCACCAAGAAGATACATGTTAATCATCCCCTAGAGAAATAATTTTACTCCACCAATAGAAGATGCATACTGGTTTCTATCTAGTCACCCTTGCATATCTGAGGTCACCACCCTTGGAGGTGCCCTGACCAACCATGGAAGCATTAATCCCTTGCCATGAACCCCCATATTAGAAATGAATTTGATGGCCTCCACCTGCTCCTTGTTGTGCCTAGTTCCATTCCACACCTCTAACTCATGAAGTGGACTCTTGATCAGAGCTAGGGGAGGTGGAGAAATAAAATACCCCTCTAAAGAATAAGAATCACAAAATTTACTTTGAAGCTCTTTTATGAACCCCATGACAATAATGAACCTTGATTATAAATCCTGCAAAATAGATAATGGGACCAACCCAAGTCTATTACAACCTAAAAATGGAATTTTAGGGAAGAGGACAAAGTCCACCAAAGCTAAATCCTCCAACTATTAGAATAGGCTAAAAGGTGATCTTTTGGTAGAGTGAGCACATAAGTATTCTACAATGATGATGACCCTACCTGTATTCAGAAGCATGCAAGAAGATGTGAAACAATTGCTAGATGTATTAAATTGCCTTGCTTACCAATTATATTCTATATTACAATAGCTTGGTCAAGAGGAATATAAAGTAGTAAGGGGAGTTAAATCAAAGGATAACTCACTATGAGACTGAGTGTAACTCATTGTGAAACTTATAGGAGAACTCACAATGATACTCAGTTGAAATCCAAGTGGAATTATAGGTGGAAATCACCATCTCACCCACTTAATCTCTTATCACACCTAAGTAAAATGAAGTCACATGTGTAAGAATTATCCATTTAATAAGTAAATGGAATAATTAGTATCCTACACCAACACCCCACTTTAAGTGTAGCTTAGGTAGGCAAAAAAGAAAAGATGGGTCTTGGAAACAAGGCTTGATGAGGTACCCATGTACAATGCAACTCTCAAAAGTGGAGTAAATGGAGAAAACCCAGTAGGAAAAAACTCCCCCCAAAAGAGAAACAAATAAAATAAGGTAGGACTACAAAGCCCCATTCCAACACCCCCCCCTTAAGCATAGCTTAGATGGGATGTAAAATTGGGTCCTAGCAACAAGGCCTGATGAGGTACCCATATACATAGTAATGATCCCAATATCCTATAAAATATGAAAGATGTGTGCCCCCATAAAGAAGAGAGAGAAAGTATGTGCAAAATGTCACATGGAAAATGTTAGAGTAGGTCCCTCTATAATAAGTGCTTTCTATGCCTTTTAAAATAAAGAAACCATGAACTATCAAACTGGTAAATTCCCACTCAAGTGGAATGTAGATAGGAATCATGATGTAGATCTCTAGAAAATTCTTAAATGTCTCCTTGTTAATGCTTGCTTGTGTTAAAGTCTAATCATATATCACAAGCCTAACTATAGAAGATGGAAATGAAGAAGCATACAATGAAGGGAAGATAAAAGCCAGAGAAGAAGATAGACATGGAACATTTGCTAAAATAATTTCCATGGGAAGAGGACAGAAAATATCAATAACTATTAAAACTAAAGACTGGTCTTTAAATGAAGCACTCAGATTTGTAAGATGAATGTTCACAAGAACATATGAGTCATCAATACTCTTAATGTTTATAATCTCACTATAAAATTATTCTAAAATGCAAGTCTATGAAGGATCTATAAGAGAAACAATTGACATATGAATAGATGTAGAATCTATAATGAGATAATTAAGATCTAATAGGATCTCATCTTGTAGTGGTGGCTTGATAGAAGGAAGAGAACTACCCACCATGGATGTATCATCATAACAAATAAAATCATGAGGAGAGAGTAAAATATTCTCAAAAGATACACTATGAAGTGGAGGAAGAGGTGTGATGTAGGTCATAATAGGATCTCTGAAAAGAGACTATAGGATTCTCCAAATAGTGTAGTGACACTCTATATATTCTACATGACAATGAAGATCCAGAGAAACATGTAGTAACAAAGTGTCAAAAACCTTTTCATAAGTATTATCCCACTTATCAAACAAAACATGATCATTGGTTTCAATAATCTATCCATATAGGAATGGAATATGAATCTTGTGTGTGAACAAGTGTTCCATGTAATCATGCCATGAAGCATAATTATCCTTCCCAAGAAGGATCACTAGAGATGAAACAACTATCCTCATGTGAAGTCTCTCAAATGGGATCAACATGATTGAGATAAGACACCATAAAAGTGTACAATTACACTAAATTCTCTGAAATAAACCCCTAAATCACACTCATTAATGGGACAGTGGGTACAACCATGAATGCATCCAAGTGAGAAATTAGTGCTAGAGTAAGGGAAAATAATGGTGCACAATCTATAGATGGACTTTGAAGTGAGCCAAAAATGGTTCCGTATAGATGAGAGAAATTAGTGCACAATGTACATTGCATAGAGTAGTAGGGACCATAACCCCCCTTGAATATGGCACTTTATAACTTTAGTTAGTTTTACAAAATAAAGTAGATCAAGGGAAAGAGGATGAAAAAATATGCATGTTTGAAAAAAGTGGCACTAAATTCTGAGTTACCAATTAAAAGTTGTATCAAAATACATTTTCCATCATTAATGGCCTATTTAATTAAATTGCACTTAAAAGTTTAAAACTTTTGTCTAAACAAAGGGTAAAGTATCCTTCCATCTACTAGTTGGAACTAGCACAAAACTAAGAATGTAATGGTTTTGGTTATGATGAGGAATTTCCATCTTGCCAACCTAAGCCTCACCCTTCGTTTAGATATAATTTTTGAACTTTTAAGTGCAATTTAATTAAATATGCCATTAATGATGGAAAATATATTTTGCTTATTTAATAAAATTTACACAAAAGCTTAAATTTTTTGTCAAAATAAAGAGTAAGATAACCTTCCAACTACTCATTGGAACTAACATGGAATGACAGACCTCCTTAAGTCAACAAAAGTAAAAAAACACATGGCCCATGCATCCCTACATGTACTTTTCTAAAAAAGCCTCTTTAAGGGGGTTTTAATTAAAAATATATAAATCTATTTAAATAAAATTAAAAATATGCTTTAATTTTTAATTCTTTTAAGGAATATTTTAGTTTTGTGTTGACTTTACAATGACATCATAAGACAATGAGGTGCCACCACTTTTGTAAATAAGTGAAGAGACCAACACCACTATTGACAAAATAAATCAGGTATGTACCACCAAGGTTATGGTTTGGAGACTGAGGCAAGTCATATCATCTCCAAAGGCATCCCCATTATTCTTTCATATGTCTAGAAAGAGCTTCAAACACAATTACCAGGGTTGGGAGCAAGTTGTTAGAGGACAGTTGAAACCCTCAAGATACCATGGAAGATCTAAAAGGCCATTGGAAAGCATGTTGGTGTAGGCCATGGAAGAGACAAAGGCCATTGGATAGCATGCTATTTTAGGCCATGGAGAAGGTGTCTAATAGAGGATGAGGGACCATATCTCACTCACCACTAATACCAGCATAACCTCCTCTTCGTAATCCAAATATGCAAACTCCAAAAAGAATGGTTGGGTGCATATAGAAAATGGTGGTTTTGATTTAACATGCCTACTCTTATCCATGATTGGAACCAAGTTACTATCCTAGAAAACACATTTCCTCCTTAATGATGAATCAACATGGAGTTGATGTAAAGTCTTGGAGGATGGTGAGGCCAAGTTTGAATGGGCTACTCCTTCAAACCTCAAATTTATTAGTGATTTTTGAATGTTATAACATGCACAATGAATCACTATTTAGAGGAGGTCATGGGAGCTCTCTCTCTCTCTCTTTTATGCCAATAAAATAAAAGGATGAGGAGAGAGTACATCAGTCTTAGAAGAAATAATAGGAAGCAGAGGAGGTGACATAAATATCATTAGGATTAATGAAAAGAATCTATAGTATGCTCTAAATAGTGCATGGACACTCTGTATATTCCACATGGATATGAATATCCATGGAAACATGTAGTAACAGAGTGGAAAAAATATTGTCACAAGTATTATCACACTTATCAAATCAAATAGGATCAGTGGGTGTAGGAATCTATCCATTTATGAATGGAATTTGATTCTTATGTGTGAGTAAGTGTTCCATGTAAGCATACCACGAAGCTTAATTTTCCTTCCCAAGAAGCATAACTATAGATGAAACAAATCTACTCATTTTAAGCCTCTCAAATGGGGTCGATATGATCGAGAGAAGGCACTAAGAAAGTGATGTACAAACTATAATGAACCCCTGAAGCACTCTCATGAAAAGGACATTGAGCACAGCTAAGAATGTGTCCAAGTGATAAATAACTAATAGAATAATGGAAAACAATCGTACATTCTCTATATATGGACTTTGGATTGGGTTTAAAATGAGTCCATATAGATTAGAGCAATCAATGCATGTACACTACAGAAAGTAGTAGGCTCACTCTACCATAAGATCACCTTTTGGCCTATACTAACATGATATCAGAGCCTATTTGTATTCAGAAGTATGAAAGAAGATGTGAAATAATTTCATAATGTATTAAACTACCTTTCTTACCAATTATCTGATCTATTACAATAGCTTGGTGAAGAGGAATAAAAAGAGCGGGGGGAGTTAACTCAAAGGAGAATTCACTGTGAGACTGAGTGTAACTCATTATGGAACTCATAGTGGTACTTAGTTGAACTCTAGGTGGAACTCACTCTCTCACCCTCTTAACCTCTTATCACACCTAAGTAAGCTGAAGCTACATGTGCAGGAATTATCCATTTAATAAGTAAATGGAATGATTAATATCCTACACCAGCACCAATAAACCTTGATAATGATCCAAAGACACAAAATATTCAACTAATTTAGCCACCACTTTATTATTAGGAAAAATAATCAAGACAATATTTTAAAACATTTTTGCCACTACCAAATTCACCCTACTAAGAAGGATGCTAATAATATAGTCTTCTCCAAGATGCAAAGGATTTCCTGCATAATCTCTCTTATAGGTGCCCACAAGATTTTATTCATCCTTGCCCTGGATATAACATTTATATTATTGCTCAACTTATAATTTTATTTTATTTTTTTAAATATAATAAACTATGGTCACTTTGCATCTTCTATATTTGGTTTCATAGCTACACAACTTATGATTTGGAAGATAGTTTTTCAAAATCTATATGGTCAATATTTAGTCATTTCAAGATTTTATTATTGAACCTAGATATTTTAAGGAGTAAATTTTGTAATTGATGTCCATTTTGGGTAAACATATAGTCACTTTTTTAGGTTTCAGGGCCTTCTAGATTGTTTTTGACATTTTTAGGAGTTATCAATTTGTCAAAATTAAATTTTACAAATCAATGCACACCGAACCACTCTTTTATGTTGATTGTATTTAAGATTAAGTCCCTTATAGGCTAAAATCAACACATCAACACCATAATAATTTATATTCAAGGTAAATGGGATAATTTGGGCCAACTTTATGTATGGTCATGCCAATTGAAATTGAATTCATGACAAAGTGGTACGTATTAGGAAACATGGGTCGCATTAGTGACCCATGCACATGTAACCACCCATTTATGTCAATTTTACTTGTGATTAGGTTTTTAATAGGCCAAAAGAGACACAAAACACTATATATAGTTGTGACCAAGTTAAATTCAAACAATTCTAAGCACATGTTTTTATGATCATCCCATTTCTATTTAATTCAAAAAAAAATGTGTGATTGTTTCAATGTAAGTCATATTGTGACCCTTGCACATACAACCAATAATTTATGTTGACTTAAATTATGATAATGAAATTTCAAACATTTGTTGGCACTTTATGATGATTTCACTTACAATTAAGTCCATCATGTGCCAAATTCCATGCAATAACATCATATCCACTTATGATCAAGAAAAATGTAGATAATTTGGCATACATACATTTCTAATCACTTTGAAATCTATCCAAAGTGGTATGATTTGGGTAACATGGGTCACATTGGTAACCTACACATATTAAACCATCTTTTTATGTCATATTTACTTGATATTATTGGGATTATATTCCAAAATCAATCTAACAAAAATATATCCATTTGTAATTGACAATAATCATGCACATGAACATTTAAGAATTCTCCCTTGTCATAAGGACAAATTCATCCATTTTTAATTGAGATGATATACCAAAAACACTATCTCTATAACTTGAATAAATATCATGTTGATTAATATTAATGACATTGATGATATGGTTAGTGCACCATTCTTAGACCTCGACTATTCTAACTTGACCCCATTCTTTCAATTTAACTTTCAATGTAAATTAATCAATCCACTCCATTCTTTATATAGAGGCACAAATAAGCTCAAGTATAGTTTTTGAACTCCACATTGAATGAATGTTTTATGTGGCACTCCTTTGTCTTCATGGTAATCATTGGTGTTCTTCTTATCAATCATTATTATTCTTCTAAAATAAAATAGAGTGATTGATATAATCTATTAAATCTAGGTAATATAATACAATAAAACCTATAAAATCCTTAACTCCCTGAGATGGTTGTGGGTTCCCATCAATAATTTCTAAATCATAAAATCACCCTTATTTTTTGATTATCATCCCTCAATTTAGGGTATCAATTGAGTGGGTTCTCATCCCAAAATTCATTGAGATATTATTAATGCTCTATATAAATAGAAGGGAAACATTTTACATCACTCACTATAATGTGGGGTCCACTATTTACCCTATATGTAGATATGCCAATTAAGCCCCTCTAATATCTATGTGGTTCCCTCACTAGATAAATATATAGGGTCAATCATTAATCAAGCTAAAATCATCTATTATGGGAGATCTCTCTTGGACTCAACATGTATATATGTATGTATGTATGTATGTATGTATGTATGTATGTATGTATGTATGTATGTATGTATATGTGTGTGTGTGTGTATGTATACATATATACATATATATATACACACACACATATATATACATATATATATGTATATATATATACATATATATATGTATATATATATACATATATATATATACATATATATATATATATATGGATCCATATATAGAGAGAGGGGATAGCAAACACCCACAAATGTTCCCACTATATTTTATATGCCCTATCAATATAGTAAATAGATAATAAGGCATAAGGTAAATTTTATGTGCATCATTCATGCATCAATCACTTTTGAATAATGTTATATATCTGATATCAATAAATATATAGGGTCAAGGGTGTCATTAGATATATATAATTAATTGAACACTCACATTGTAAATAAATTTAGATCTCCTATATACATATGGGCACTCAATCTCCTCAATATATCTAGGGAGGATGAGATCTACCTATCTATAGAAGGACACTCAATTAATTCATTATATTAATTTAGGTCCCCTATCTATATATGGGCACTCACCTATCCCTATATATATTTGAAGAGGGTGATGGGTGGTCAAGGTTTGAACCTATAATCTTTAGGTCATGGGCCTAATGAGTTGACCAATTACTCCACCCCACTTTGTCAGATTTGGGTATGTCCACAATTAATCTATGTGATATTCATATCCCATATCTATATACGGTAGGTCTCCACCAAGTTGACAAATTGATGTGAATCAAATTACATACATAATATGATCAAATCATTTAATTATAACAAATATGAATGAATGACATGCCAATTCTATTTTTTTTAATGAATAATGACATAATGACACAACCAACCCTACTGTATAGATATATAGTTTCATAAGCATTATAATATATAATTTAATTAGAACCATATGTATATGCACCCCCACCCCACATATGGATTTAGATATATATTTTGAGTGAATAGAGATATGAGCCAAGGTCTATCAATGCTATTGGATATATATAGCTCACCCTATTTGTTGAATAAGTCTATCAGTGATTTAACAAGTCTACCAATGATCAATGCTAGGATATTAAATACATAATATGTATGGTATGACCAAAGTGACCCAATGTGCATAATGCTCAACATGGCATGAATGATTAATGTGATGCAATACATATCTATATCATAGAATAGACTAATACCATATATATATGTAACATGATGTTGATGTGATAGATAATGAAATGGGTGTGGGTAACATGATGTGATGGATAATACATGCCCTATTGATAATATAGTTGGTTTTGATGACTTGACATCATTGAATGGGATTCATTGAATTTAAGTTACAATGGTTTAGTGGGCCCATTAGATATTATTATGTCATTAAATATAACTATATAACCTAACCCTTAATCTAGATGGAGACAATAACCATGTATCATGACTTGTAGACAAATAATCTCATGTGTGTGTATCTCGTATATATAAGTAAATAATAAAGACTATATGTAACATGGTAGAGGAATACTACCTATAGTGTAACACCATATATATGGAGGTTGATGTCTTGTACATATTTTTGAATAACTCTTTTAAAATATTACATCCCCATAGTTTAGATAAGAATCAATATAGTTTTGTTGTGCTATTTTTGGCCTATAATCCACATAATCTCAATTTAAAATTACATAAAAGGATGTTTAGATATGTGTAGGTCATCAATGAAACCCATATCACCCCAATCATAACAAATTTGGGTAATCACATAGATATGTGCCCCAAATTATTTGAATTTGTCTTAGTCACATGTGGATATGGTGACATTTTGTCGATTTTGGCTTGAGGGATTTAATCACATTGATGACCAATGCACACAAAACCAAAACATATGTTACCCCATTCACATCACTTTGGCATAAATTTTAAGATAATTAGGATGATGATGCACAAATGTTTCCAAAAGTTTCATCAATTTCATTGGTCATAATTGGATATAGTGTTGTTGTGTCACTTTTGGTCTATAAAGGACATAATGAAAAGTAAAATTGGCATAAAGGGGTGGTTGGGTATACAAAGATCACAAATGAAGCCTACATTTCCTTAATTACACCATGTTGATCTATATTCAAAGTGTATTATAATCATCATACATAAATATACCCAAAATTATATGTATTTTTCCTAGCCATATGGATATGGTGTTGTTATGTTATTCTTATCATATAAAAGACCTAATAGTAAACAAAATCAACATAAAAGAGTGGTTACATGCCTATATATTACCAATGGGACCTACATTATCCCAATCACAATAATTTGGCCTCAATTCAAAGTGAATTTAGTTGATCATACATGAATGTGTCACAAATTATCTTTATTTTCCCTCATCATAAGTGGATATGGTGGTGTTGTGTTTATTTTTGCATAATAACCCTCAAATTTCAAGTAAAAAATGATATAAAATGGTGGCTTCGTGTGTCTAGGTCATCAATGTGATTGTTTTAACCTTTTAAGACTTATCTCAATGCAAATCCTATGTTGTTAAATGGTTGATTATGTTGCTAATCTAGAATGAAAATTGTAAATGATTAATTTAATTAAACTTTCCAAAAATAGAAAGTCAGAAGAGAAAATATACTTATCTCAAAATAAATAGACTTTTACATGGATCAGGGAACTAGAACAAGATGGAAAGATAGGCAAACACCTTTCATCTTCTGACTATTTATTGAAATCTAACCTTGAATAATAGCACCCATATCATAATAGTAATGCCATGTTGTGATAATTTACAATTATGGTGCTAATGTCCTTCCTATAGGGACTATCTAAAACATTCAGGGAGGTTGTAGGAAGTTCTAGAGGTCCTATAGGTAGTTTTGTGTCATCCAAGGGCTCATCTATGTCACTATTTTGGTTAAATCTCTTATGAAAACCTAATGTATACTTTCACACATGAAATAATAATTGAATAAAATGTAAAAAATAAATAAAAAATGGGTTGTGGGATGTTACGATCATGCGGAGCAAAACTCCAATTATCTTAGCCACTACATACATTAACCCTAATGTGAAGGGTCTCAGATCGCATGTAGTTTTCCATTAGGGAATGTGTACCATAAAATTTCATGGTATTCTAGAATGAATTTTGAACAAACCCTTCTTTGGTCAAGTATGCAATGTCTAGATGTAATGATTGAGTAATATACAGAGCATTGAGATGTACTATTGATTGATTTTATATCATTATGTGCTAAAATAGTAAGTGTTAGATGTAAAATATCCATTGAGGATATTTATATATAAGTAACTTTGATATGAAAATAAGACCTTGTTCACTGACCAAAACATCATAAAAAAGGGATTAAAAACATAAGAGAGAGCTCACAGAAGGGTTAAGACTCAAACATGGGAGAAAAGCCCTGTCAAACACTACAACCATAATTGGAGACTATCACCATGTGACACGACCATCCTAAAAATGGAACTAATTTCCTAAGGCTTAAATTAGAGCTAAAACCAAAAAATATAGGTTAGGGGCCCTTGTGACTAGGAAAAGGTAACATATGACCATTGAGGTGTTACAAATAAGAAAAATAAGACATAATATAGATCAAAAGACTCAAAATGATCACATGAATAATGACTATAATCATCACTAAGGCCTTCATGTGAAAGTGCAATAAAAGACATAGTACTTGTCATTTCTTGACCAAATTAGGGTGTTTACATTTTCTCCCCTTTTATTCTATTAATAAATTGAAATGAAAGTACTAGAGTAAAATAAAAAGAGGAATGCGTACCTATACTTACCTGTGTAAATGTGATCTAGATTTAGCCAACTTATTAGTGAGATAAATGGATAGGAACTAGACTAAAATATGTGAAGAGGAAACCTATGATGTGGATTCTCCATATACTAGATCTAAATGGTGTACTGAATCATGAGGAATAACCCTTTTTTCCCTCATCCTGATATATACACTGAATCTGAGTATGTAAACTAAATGTGTGGAGAAATAAGGCTAGCCTTCCCCCACTCTGAAATCTAGACTAAATCTAAGTATGTAAGCTGAGTCAAGTGCATTTTTATGGATCAACCTCTATAGATGGTCATGTGACCCAAACTAGTGAAAACCTGGTGATGATACTAATGACAATACTGAGTGTAACTTGCTAATCTAAAAATGGGGATCTAGGATGTGTGCTCTACATCATACCCCCTAATCTTGATATCTAATTAATGTAGTTATTGTTATAGGTAAAATATTTTGGGGGTGAATTAGTGATGAAACATAATCCAATTTAATTCCCAACTCTTAAACATTTATCATGCATCAATCTTGATCAAGCAACATAAACATGAAAGCACATACATCCAAAGCATAAAAGAGAGCATACATTACGTGAACAAATCATATATATGGGAACCCCTCTTGGGGGATAAAACCCATTGAACCCTAAAATATGGAATAAAATCCTATAAATACAAGATCTAATATTTATACCAGCACCCACTAATCAAGGAACACCCATCCCTTAGTTTATTGAGACACCAATCCTACAAGGAGCTACTTCCCCTATCTATCTGAGCACCCATTATAACTAGACCTTTATAAAGTTTTACCTTATAAGGAAGAACCAAACCCATAATAAAACAATCACCCACTCATTTTCCTTAACATATCACATTGAACACTTGTTTCTAATCTTCAACTAAAGCTTATCACCTTTATTTGTACTCTTCACCTTCTCACTCGCTCAATTTGCCTCTTCTAGGCTCATTAGATCCAATGACCTCTGTACCCAATTAAAATATATTTATTAGATCAACATGAATGATTATATATGTTCTATTATGGTCCTAAATAACATGTACCTTCTATTTCAAAGGTTCTCTACTTCACTTGAATCCTTGCTCAAATAACTAGCATAATTAGTCCAATTATGCCTTGTATATATATCACTCTATTTATTTAACCAATATTTGTCATCCAAGATGATTTAAATATTTTAAAGACCTTAAAATAGGTACATACACATGTTATATGTGATAACCACACTCTTCATAGGTCGGTCATTACCTCATTAGTCCCAAACCACCATTAGGTCTTGGTGAGACCTAAAATAATTAGGCCTTCATAATCACATGTTACATGTGAGACTACTTGGACCAAATTCACCCTTTAAAAATTATTAAAAGACATAAAATATATCTCCAATATTCCCTTAATTTATCCCTCATATTTCCATGCCACCTAGAACACCAACTCAATATTAAAACCTACCAATTAGGTCTCGTTGCTCTTTAGGCCTTCAAACATAGAAAACATAGTCTCAATTTTCTGAAGAAAAAATTCAAATATTTCACATAATCATATGATTAGATCAATTTTTTTAACCCTTAAATACCTATTATACACCTCCATGTTATTTATACACTTAAACATATGCTATAAACACTCAATTCAACTCTCTTAGAATGACCATTCAAATTGATCTCAAACAATCAAAATATAATTATACTTATTTTGAGTCTCCACAACTAATCAGGAGTAAAATATGACAAAAAATTCCTTATCATAATCCATTGAGACTTATAAAAAATCTTCATACTTATTTTATTTTTCAATTATTCTCATAACACATTAAACTTTCATCTGCAAGAAGGTTACTAAAATTGCTAGTGTATTCAACAAACACAATCAACTTCTAAGCAATTTTTCACACTAAAATATGGATTATTCAAACCTAAAATAATCTATAAATATGTTCCTAATGGATTATACATCACTCTAAAATATTTATTTCATATTAAAACATCAAGACACTATCAATAACACCTCAAATATCCTTCTAGGGTCACTTGCAAAACATAGTCAAACACACAGTCAAATTTAAATCTCAATATCTATAATTGTACAAATATAAAAATATTATAATTAACATAAATAGATTAATATTTAATTCCTATACAACTTTTATTTTTAATACATCAATAAATTCATCCTGTATCAAAATATATAACTCAAATACTAAGAACCGGTTCCCCCTCATAAATTTGAATATTTGAATTCCAACAGTCACTGTTCAAACATTAAACATCGAGAACCTTAACCTCATCTCATGATTCCTATAAAATATGGAAAAAATTCTCTATTTATCTCTATAGATTATCCTAATCTTTATTTATCATTTCTCACCATTGATCTAAGCTCCAATCTCCCATGATTATGCTTTCTGTGCACATTGACCTGTTGACTCAACCTACACCATCAATCTTCTAACTGTACGATCATACACAAACTATTGATATTAAATCCAAGATCCATTAATGTGACACATTTCACTATCACATTCATTATTTTACATATTGAATTTTACTCACACCATTGGATCAATATCTATGATTTAATGCACAGCATTAGATCTACTGACTAGTTGACCTCAGACTTTAACTTAATTTAACTTGACCGTTTCTAGCCCATTATAGTCTAAAATTGAAACTTTGAAGATTTATATCTCAATCTATAAAACACTTTAGGACTCTAAATCTTTAAGGTACATTCTTGGCACTATATACAACATCTCTATGAAAACCTTTGATCTTATTTGACTTTTTGAGTGCATAAACTGTTGGCTCATTCATGTTTGCATGATGGTCTAACTTTGCTTAAGATATAATATGATTTATTCTCATTCCAAATGATCAAGTGACACACTAGAGCTTCATCAATACATCTATGTATGCGTCATAACTTCTTCTTTGTCCTTATAGACCTGTAAATGTGTCATATCTCTCCAAACCATCAATCTGATCACTTTGTCATTAATGCATTAGTATAACATGCTCTCTTTGACATCAATGACAATAAAAAATTAATGACCATACTCAATAATATCCCCATTTTTCATTAATGGAAAAATATCCTCAGAATGACTTTAATTGAATAATGATTTCATTCTAATCTTTCTCCCCCTTGGACATTAATGAAAAAGGGTCTCTTCATCAACATGCCAACAAACATTCCTCAAAATTATGTATGCATTCAAATATTATTAATATGATTAGGATACTTACAAAATTTCAATCATATGAATCAATTGCTCCCCCTTTTGACATGCACTAGTCTTGAATTTAAAATTCTTTGATCCTTGGACCTGATAAATTTTTTGGAAAGCTTAGAAATATCCCCCAACATTATGTTACATCTCATGTCATATTTTATAATACCATAATAATAAAAACATCTCACACATGCTCCATGATTACACTCTTCTTTGATCATACATAGCTTTTGAGATTAGGCATCCTTTGAGCACCTTTATACCTTCTTACTTCAGGCTACCTTCATGATTAACATATATTAATAAGCCAATATTCATATAATAAATATTCACAAAAATAACTAACAAACTCATTCAAGAACAATCATACCTTTGTCATTTTGAGAAAATGACCAAAGACCACTCTTATCTTCACTAGCCTTGCCTAAAGGACTAATATCCCTTCCTAAACCTTGAAACACCCATATCTTTCTATGTATGCACCTTAAATATTTGAAATTTCATATTTTAAGTACACTCATGTGTCCCCTCATTTATTACAATAATCATCTTCCAACTCTACTTTTATACCATAGCTTCTTCACAAACCTACTAGTCAATTAACCCTTCATTTTCCCAAATCCTCATTCATGGAATACACCACACACTTTTATATGTATATTAAACACTTTTTAAAAACCCATTTTTCCATTTTAATATATCAAGTAACCTCATACCTCAACTCCCTTAAGAAACAAACTAACCAACATGGGTAAAAATACTAGATTTTCAAATGAAACTTAGTCAACTCACCACCTATTGGTCAACATCGATACTTGAAACTTATCTCATACCTAGAGGTTAATAAAACACACTTTTTAGCCAATTTTTGAGGTCACACACCTTATATAACCCATATACCCTTCATCTAGGTTTTGACCTGCTTGCCTTTAAGCCAAAGCTGGGAAAACCCAAGAGTACTCAAAAACTTTTATTTGTACACAAAATAAATTCAAAGCATAAAATCACCTTGAGCACATATACTTGTAGTATATATCTTGAAATTAAAAACTCATAAAGTAATCACCTTTAGATCACTAAACTTCTTCATATCTTAACTATGACTGAAACATGTCACATATGTTCCCCCTTACATTATGTACATCTTTAAATGATATTCTTGTCTTGTAACATCAATCAAATATCAACTGGTATATACCATTATTCCTATTACTTTACTAGTGTCTTCTTGAAGCCTAGATACAGACACCCTAACCCACAATGTCATTAGAAAATGTGAAACCAGGAGTTGCCCACAACTCCTCATATTTCTTCTCCTCATTGGTCATCTGATATTGATAGTTTTTCTTCTTCTTCTTAGGCTTAACATAAGCAACATGCTCATCCACTAAAATATTCTCCTTTACTTTTAAGAAAGTATTGACAATATAAGTAGATAACCAATATTCATGATACCTTTTCATCTAAAGAAAGAACTTTATTACTAGGCATTGTCAACTAATGTTATTTGCATGAAACTTGTTCCACAACAACATGATATTCTTTTGTATCTATACATTCCTTAGAACTAGCCTCAATTATCACTTTGGTATTTTCTTTGAGCTTGACTTGAACTTACTTTTGATTCTCCTTTTCTATCTAGATAGATGAGACATTCTCTTAGCATTCTTGAACATTCTTCATATCTAATTCTTCTTTTGCTTTAGCAAGTAGTCTACCTTGATCTTTCAACTTAACTAAATTATTTTTTATGGTTTCCATTTCCTTAGGTTTCCATACCAAGGATTGACCTTTATTGAGCACACTAGGATGTTCATGCACCTCGTTATGAATTAAGAGCTTGTTTATACAATATCTTAAAATATAACCAACTTGATGACAATAGAAACAAATAACATCATTCATACTTTCTGCTTGATGAATATTATGAATCTCATCAAACATACCATCTTTCCTATTAGGTTCATTATGCTCAAACTTAAGTGTCTTTGGTTTTCATACCTAGGTTAATATTTTCCCATGCATTTTGGGTTAGAATCTAGCAATATGTCCCATGTCATGAAAATTATAGAAGACTACATTATCCATACCTCTAGCTAACTAGCAACTCTTTCTTCTATAGTTTCTTTCCTTATGACCAAACTTATGATAATCAAAACAATGTCTATTAAAAGATATTTCATACCTCATATCACCGAGTGACTTGATGTATTTTTTCTTATTGGTTTTAGTGTTTGCATCCTTCTTGTCTTGAGCTGACCTCTCTTTCTCTTTCTCAGTCTTGTTTACCTTGACAAGAAATTTCTCATGCTCTTCCTTCAATGACTCTATCTTGATCTTCAATTAAACGCTCTCATCCTCTTTAGATCTCATACTTGAATTTGTAGCTTCTAACTAAATTTTGGGATCTTAGATGGTCTCTTTATCCCTCTTATATTCTTTAGTCATGTCATCCTTCAATCTACATGCTTTCTCTTCAATAATCTTTATAGAATCAATCTTGGATTTCAACTTATCATGATCACCTTGCTTTTAATTCAACTTGGCATTTGTCTCTTCTAACTGAGACTTGAGATGTCTGCATTCTTCTTATTTTGAACTCAAATTTGTCTTTGTAACTCTTAATTGATCATCAAGAATGTTAATCTTATTTTTATCATCTTTTGATCTTGAGTTTGCCTTCAAGGATTCTAGCTCCTTATTGATCTTGATGCACTCATTCGTAATAGCCTTAAAGTTTGAGGCCATGATCTTTTTCTAACCTTCTTCTTGATCATACTCTCTCATCTTACTATTATACTTCTCAATAAGTGCCTTGAGCTTATTTCATTTTTATTTACTTGATTTTAGACATGCATAAGTAACCTCTACTTGTTCCTTCAACTCTTTATTATCTTTCTTTAATTGCTTAGCCATATTGTACCTTGGATCACCTTCAAGTGGTTAAACATGCATAGAAGTTTCTACTCTGATACCAATTTGTGGATGTATAATCATTGAAAGGGGTCGAATAATTGATGCAAGATAATCCCATTGAATTCCCAAATCTTAAACATTTATCATACATCAATCTTGATCAAGTATCATAAACATGAAATCACATACATTCAAAGTATACATAAGAGCATACATCACATGAACACATCATATATGTGGGAAACCCTCTTGGGGGATAAAACCTACTAAACCCTGCAAGATGGACTACAAACCTATAAAGATAAGATCCAACATTTAGATCAGTACCCATTGATAAAATAACACCCATCCCTTAGTTTAGTGAGAGACCAATCCCATAAGGAGTTATTGCCCCTATCTAGATGAGCATCCACTACAACAAGACCTTTAGCAAGCTTTACCTTACAAGGAAGAACCAACCCCCTAGGAAACAAAGAACCCACTCATCTACCTAAAAAGATCACCTTAAACACCTATTTATACTCTTAAACTGATGATTATTACCTTTGTTTTAACTCTTCACCTTCACTCTTTCACCCAAATAGTCTCAAGGGTTCACTTGCTCAATCTACCTCTTATAGGCTCATTAGATCCAATGACCTATGTACCCACTTACAATAGATTGATCAAATCAATATGACTAATTCAATATGCTATATGATGTTCCTCACTAACCTATACCTTCTCTTTCAAAGTTTCTTTACTTCACTTGAATCCTTACTCACACAACTAGAACAATTAGTCCAATTATGCCTTGTATATATACCACTCTCTTTCTTTAACCAATCTTAGTCAGCCAAGATGCTTTATATATTTGAACCACCTTTAACATAGGTCCATACACATGTTACATGTGATAACCACACTCTTCATAGGTTGGTCATTACCACATTAGTCCCAAACCACCATTAGGTCTTGGTGAGACCTAAAACAATTAGGCCTTCATACTCACATGTTATATGTGAGATTACTTGGACCACCTTCACCCTTTATGTTACATCTCGATTCCTCGTCAAGATAACTTGTTAGATTATCTATAAATATCCTTAATTAAAAAATTTATATTTGGTTATATTTTTGACTAAGCTTGAGATTTATGCTATTTCAAGATAATAGAATGTTTCTTAGTTAAATCATAGTACATGATTGCTTATTGTGAACTGGTTTATGTATGTGTTTATATTTTAAGCACATTAATGTATTGATTCAGTTAT